>CM076579.1:234294745-234520482 GCA_034641835.2 Pinus albicaulis
GGATGTACCTACTATGGTCCATCGTACACTGGATCATCCAGTAGTTTTCACTCATCTGCATGAACCATAATCATTTACCTGTCACCGGGTTAAGCATAATATTTCCTTTATACATATCACCATCATACCCTGCTAATGTTACCTTCAACGTACATTGATGTCAAGATTAATAAAGTATAATAAATCATTTCATATATCTATACTATAGTAGTTTCTCCATCTACTCATGTATATTCATGACATGCAAGAAAAGTACCTTGACATTCTCACTTTAACAACACATACCTCATATGTGCTAGTTATAAGTCATCACATTAACTAATGTTTCTGTCACATAAGCACACATTCCAGCAACACAATAGCTACATCTCCCCAGCATATATTTAAAATAAACTCATACATTAGTTACGATATTCGTGCATGCAATTTACATAATTTAGTCAAAATAGCTAACCCTTAAGCTATTACTTTTAGTGCATGAAATGCAAGCTAACATAATAAATTTTTCTTCCATTCATGCAAATGCATATAGATTCCAAAGAGTCTCCCCAGAGGAGTGCTTACACAACGAAGCACATAGCTTCCTTCACAAGTCTTCCCAAAGGAAATCTCAACACAAGTGAGCATGTAAACATATTTTTTCTTTTCTGTAAAACTATGCAATTAAGCATACAAATACATGTCTTCTTTTTCAAATATTATACTAACAATCATTTCCAATTTAGTTTAACAAAACATGCTATCTTTTCCACATACATATATTTATATTCTTTCCAATGAAAGTTATTACATGTATTGCATGCCTATGCATGATCTTCTTCCAAAAGGAATTAACATCATAGTCATGATAATATAAAAGTAATCACATAGTTTCTTCATCTAAAGAAATATAACTGAATAGTTCCTTTATCCGTGGATTTATTAAATAACTAATATTTACCAACACCATGGTAAACTACCCATGGATTTATGAAATAATTACTATTTACAACATGGTTAATGTATTTCAAGAGTTACCCTCTTTAATCTATTCAAGAAAATACCTTGGACTTGTTATCATTTCATAAACTAAATGAGTACAAAATCTCTTTTAAAATAAAGAGCATACATCTTCTATTTTCTTGCTTATACAATATTATATAAATATTTATATTAAAGAGTTAATCTCTTTAATCTATTCAAGAAAATCCCAACTTATTATATCTTCCCATGAAATATTTTCTCATATATTCACTTCATCTTGATATGGGAATAAAACTTGTTTATAATGAGATTGAAAGATAACTGAGGTAAATAATCAATAGTGAATTTGTTTCAGTCATATTCCAAATAACTAATGAAATACCCTCTTCTTTCTGTGTAACTCATCCCAAGAAAGATGAGCAAAATTATTACTTATTATTTAACATTTTCCCATAATATTTTCCCAAGAAAAGTTATATATATATATATATATATTCACCAAAACAAATATTTATATGCAGTGTTATTTTCCAAATAAGAGCCTTATGAAATGCATATGCAATAATTCTCAAGACTGCTTATTTAATCTTGGGAATAATTATTTCAAAACTTTTCAGTAAAACAAATTAACAAAATACTTATCTTTTAATTTCTGGAAATTTGTTTGTACAGGCTCTCCTACATCTTGTTTGTACATGCTCTCCTACAACAACTCCAGCTACGGATCCCCATTTATTGCCAAAGTATAAGGAAGCTTCATGCTGTTTCTTGACTCGATCAGATCCACGTTCTTCACAAAACTTTGAATCTGTGCACAAGCTGATGGAGAGCATCGTAACTCTTGCCATACCTGAGAGCCAAACTCCATAAACTGTAGAGACTTGGGATTGGTTCCCAAGATTTTAAAGAAACTGGACTCCAGGTCCTGGAACTTATTAGTAACCATATCAATATACCCCGTTTTTTCAAACGACTTGGCAACAGATACAGATATGGCCAACGCTAACAAAGTGCTCAGAAGAATGGCGAGGACGCGAGCCATGGCGGGCGAAACTCTCGGAATCTCTGAACAGAACAAAGGGCGAAGAAAGAATGATATGGGTTGGTTGGGGAGCTGTTGGATTCCTCTTACCTATTTATATTAATAATGTAAGTTCGTTTTGAAGAAGTCTTTTAAATTTCAACCGATTCTTGATTAACAGTTAGAGTAAAATTTATTTACCATGATTTGGTTGGAGTACGTGTGTTACAAATGGCCTCAATCTGCCACAAAGGAAACTGGATTTGTTACTTGGTAATCTATAAGAAAAAATACCAAAATTAATGTCTCTAGTTCGAATCTCAACAAATATTGTCTAATGTTGTGCTACAGAAAAAAACAAAACATCAACATAAAGAAAAACATAAAGTGAACTATCAGTAGAAGTCACGGGAGCATAATCCCGAGCATTGGTACTAGTGGCTGGAGCAGAAGACTTGAGCTCCCATTGAAGGTATCTTTCCATATGTGCCAAATGAGCATCCAATCTAGCTAAGCAAGTACACTGATATCACTGCGCTTGACTAATCTCATTCACGGATGAGATGATTTCATTCAAGTCTTCATGCTTAATCTCGAGCATTGGTACTAGTGGTTGGAGCGGAAGACTTGAGCTCCCATTGAAGGTATCTTTCCATATGTGCCAAATGAGCATCCAATTTAGCTAAGCAAGTACACTAATATCACTGCGCTTGACTAATCTCATTCACGGATGAGATGATTTCATTCAAGTCTTCATGCTTCTCCTTTAGGACATGTCCCAAAAAAATAAATGTTCTAATGGAGGGCTGGAATTAAAATATTGCTTTTGTCTTACCCTGATGTGTCTATGGTCAAGAACCCAGTTGGACATCTCTTCTAGAATATGCCTGACAGTCATTTGAGGTCTAGGTTTCTAGCTAGTGAATTTCGTCTCGGATGTCTTGCGTAGTGGCAGAATGAAATATTGTAACTCTTGCCTATGCTTGGGTTTGGGCATGTAGCTAACTTTGTGGACCTCGATCACCATTGCCCTTGCCATCTCCACCTTGCGGCTACACATGAAATTCCTAAGCATTATGAATCAGAGGATACAAAGACAAACAAGATTGATGGTACCCCCCCAGAGTAGATAGGATAGTGGGAAAAGAGGGATAAGGCTAAGACAGAGACATGCTACTATCGATGGATAAAACATTATAGGGCCAGAAGGAGCCCGCTAGGTAAATTCACCTCCACACCACAAGAGTTCAAGGAACAAGATATAGAAAACCTTTGGGGGGGATTAAAACTCCAACCAAACACCACGTAAAAAGAGAGAAGATAGAACATAAAATAGGGATAAATAGGAGGGGCAATACCCAAAAGCGAGTAGTTTGAGGATGTTTGAGCAAACGAGGAAGTAGGCATTGCACACAAATAAGAATTACTAACTAACTTCCCCTCTTAAGCTAGATTGAATTGCTAAAAGACATCATCTGAATGCATTGGAATCAATGTCATAATCCAAATCATAGTCCAAGGTCCTGAGTGAGCCATTGTAATTCCACATAGTTGAGAGAGTTTTGGTTTGCTTATAAACTTAAATCACCACCCTTACTTCCCTAGAAGCCAATAGTTCAAATGCATAGAAAAAAAATAAATCCCACAACTGCTCAACAAGAAAATAGTTGAGAACTACCCTACTACCTTGAGGTTCGAGTGCAAGCAATCTCTACAATAGTGGGTGGTGTCTAGGCTAGGGCACTTGTGCTTTGGAGCCACAGGCTAACGATCCCAAAGCAACAAAAAATAGTGTGTCATGCCATTGCCTCACAAAGTTACCCCTTGACTCTGAGTGAGGCCTAACTGAATACTAAAACAAAGATCCCACCAGTGGTGGGAAGAATAGTTATTGCCAACATATATAGTCACCTTCCATAAAACAATGCATATAACAAACAAGCATATGGAGAATGTCCACAATAAAGGTCGAAGTTAATGCCGCATGCATTCACATGAGATAAGTAGGAAACATCACCCCCTATTAAATGCTTAAGGAGGTGGGAGGGTGGCGGGCGACCTCCAACATTCCTTTCTGTGTGACACATCACACCCAATTGGAAGAAAAATTATTTAAATATAAATTCAAATTAATTTATAATATTTATAATTAAAAATTAATTACACAGAATTAATTAATAAAATTTTATGACATTTTTTTTTTCTAGGTAAGTTTAATTCTATTAGTGAAACATAATATACAGTGAGTACATGGTCCTCATGGGCATTCTGTCACCAAAATAACAAAAAAATTAACCGCCCTCGAGGGGAAACCGGTCCGAGTAACGTTTGAATGCTGCCTCAACAGAGGAAACCAACCTTGACATGCCAAAATTAAACAAAAAACATGGCCACCCATTGGAGGGAATTGACCCGAACGAGGTTCTAAAGCCGCCTCGACAGAGGCTTTCAACATAGACATAACAAGACCTGTAGCTACCAAAACCAGTAAAAGACCATAGAGATTGAACATAATTACTTGGACAGAGGCCAAGACGCTAGAGTCCATAGTCGCCCGAGGGCGATTCTTCTTCAATTCTGCACCATCCCACCTCTTCGTCATTATTACCCAGACTGCTTTGGACTGCCTCTGCACCAGCAACACTCTCGTCGACTTGCAATCCAACATGTTGATGAACATTCGGGCCGCAATCCTCAACATTGTAGGAGGAGTCCTTGCCCACGGGCTGAGGGTCACGCACAACAGAAGGGGGAGCCTGCAGATTGACTGGAAGCGTTGTCGAAGGAGGGTCCGGAGGGGCTTCAGGACATTCTTTGAAAGAAACCGAGATAGTAGCAATAACCAGGGGGCGGTTGGAGTCGCATTGATAATGGAAAATAGCAGTGGAGGGGCTATGCAGGGAGGCAGAGACTGCTGGGCGGACTTCAAGAGACGGTCGAGAGACAGCAGAACCTCGTTGAGGGGAGGAGGTGGAGCGCCTTCCACGACCTCTTCCAAGTCTGAAGCGCGCAGAGGGGGAGCGGCTACGGAGGCTTTTCGAGGAGGTCGACGGAGAGCTGGCAGAGGGAGAGCGGCGTCGACTGGTGTCACGGGCTCGGGAGCTGCTGCGGCGGCAACGCAGTCTATGCCTAAGCCTGGGCATGGTTTCACAGATGTATGGAGAAGGAATTGGGCTGGTAGAAGGCAGCAGTGGGAGAGCAGGAGCCAAGAAACCGGGCGAAGAAGCTGGGAGAAAGGAGCAAAAAGGACTGTGTGAATAATGCAAACCGGGAAGGAAATCGAAGCAGCAACCCAAATGGCATCACCTACCCACAGAAGTGCGTTTGCTCGACAATTCTGCTTCCTGAGAGCACCTGGAAGCGACTGGCTGGAAGAGCATTGGCATGGAGGTTTGCGAACTGCAACAAGACCACACCAGGAGCCCAGAAACCAAATTGAGGGATGGGAACGAAGAGTCAAGCGGAAATAAGTTGAAAGGCAGGCCATCTCGGCCTCCCCACCGGCATAAATGCCGCGCAGGGTGACGGCCTGGAGAGGAGCTCACATCAAAGGAGCATAAATGAAGCGTAAATGCTGACTGCAGATGGCCATGTGGCCATGCCACGCGCCCCTCCACCAGTGAATGTCCATCATATCAATCTTGAACACCCGCATTCGGGTAAAATTTTATGATATTTGTTTTGAATAAAAAAATAAATTACAATTAAATATTATTTTTTAATATTATATATGATTTAAAGAATAAGCATTTTGTCAAAGCTTACAATTTAATTCATAAGAACTTTAATTATGATAAAGTTGGGAAAGATTAAGACTTTTAATTATTATTAAGTTAAAATTAGATTTAGAGAGGAAACAATAAAAAAATATCATTTATTTATTTATTTTAAAATATAATTTAATTTATAAATAAAATAATAAAAATTAAAATCAATTTTTTTATTTGAGAAATTGATAATTGAATCGGTTTAGAACTTGGACCACCATTATTATAATTTCTACTTATTTAAATATTTTATAATACTTCATTTCCACATAACACTTACCAATTAAATAGTCTCTAAAACTATTAATTTTTTAAAATATATCTTAAAAATATTTATAATAAATTAAAAACTATTTTTCTAAAATATAAAAACATAATAACTTAAAATACAAACACATTTTGAAAATTCACTTTTATAGATTATTAATAAAATATTCAATTAGATTATTAATAAGTTATCACATGCTGCGTGGTTTTCTTTTGAATACTGTGTTGCGGTTGTAGTCAATGTGGTTGAGAAGGACATTTCTAAATATTGCATTGTCACTCAACTTAATTTTATATATAATATTTTTTTAATATAATATTTTTTTAAGAGAAATAATATAAATGTGGAAGAATATATATATATATTATTTTTTAAATTTAAAATATTATAAATATTATTTTTTATAAAATTATAAATATTTGGAAATTGGTTTTGTAATCCATAAAATGTATATATATATTGTGGTGATAATCACATTAAAAAATATATTGTTCATCATCTTAAAACCAACTAGTGTAGTTCATCATCAAACAAAATGAACCACATTGACTGGTTCCAAATGCGTCATCAATATACTTTTTCATGTGATTATCATTACAAATATTATTTTTTATAAAATATATTATTAAATCAAAGAATAAAGTTTTTAGTATTTTAATTTTTTTAGTAGTTTAGGTTTAGCTTAACTTAGAAATGAAATAGTTTTTTTATCCGAATTTATTAAAATTAGGCAATATAATTTTAACCTTTAAGATTTGTTGTTGTTTAAAATACAATTTTGAATGGATAAATGTATTCAATACCCTGAAAAATCTTGAAGCACTCGAATTATACAGGTTAAACAATTTAATCTCAATTTTTTCAAAATCTCTATCAAATTTTAATTAAAATTAACCCAAAAAAAATCGTGAAAAACCTTTTTTTTCTCTATAAATTAAACTATGCTTATTATTTTATATTAAAACTAAAACAAAATAATTTTTTTTATAAAATTTTGGCTTACCGGTAATAATCACATTTAAATGAACATTGTCCACCCGTTTCGAACCAACCAGTGTGGTTCATCATCACGACCTAGGTGATAAACCACAGTGAATGATTTGAACACGTCAACAATATTCATTTAAATGTAATTATTACAAAAAAAAAATTCTACATAAAATAAAAATTAATAATATAATCACATAATCCAAGTAATAAATTTAGTTTATTTATTACATCAATAATTCAATGTTCTTGACCATTCATCATTTTTTCAAAAAAAAAATCTGTATTTTTATTATTTTTTTAATATTTAATATAGAAATTTGAATGATAAATAAAATTAAGAGTGTAAGCACATAATCCAAGTAAAAATCTAATTTATTTAACTAATGAATCACCCTTATTGCATTAATATTCAATGTTCTTGACCATTCATCAAATATATGTTTTTATTATTTTTTTTAATATTTGATTTACAAATTTGAACTCTTCTCTTCTTGTTGAACCTACAATATATAAAAATACCTTCATAGTCTACCAAAGATTTATTTTCATTACTTTTTATACTGTTGTCCTCACAAACCTAACATTTATTTTCATTACTTTTTATACGGTTGCCCTCAGAATTTATGCACCAACTCTTAGTTTTACTATTTCCTGTGTTTCCCGGTTTTCATAGAGTGGAATGTTGATTCTTAATTTACATCTGTTATTAAAATTATGTATATATTACTGTGACGTTTTCACAGAGGAGTATCTTTTGTTCTTAATTTACTGCTCTCTCTTAATTATGTATATATTACTCTGGTATTCACACAGCAGAATGTTTGTTCTTAATTTACTTCTATCTCTCAAAACTATGTATATACTACTGTGAATTTCTTTTTGCGTATCACCATTTTCTTTGATTTAATACCGCACCCGAACCAAAACCGGATCATTGCCATCCTAAGTTTCAGTTAAATATCCATCAGTTATGTCGCTATTATATTCATTTTCTTTATGTTTTACTGCGTCTTCAAAGTCAAAATTCACCGGCGCGTCGTGTCAGACGCGCTCTTTAACTGTAGTCCACTGCTGCTTACTAATTCGAATGTGACAAGATCGAAACTCGGAAGCACTAAATTTAGCCACTTACCACGGAGTCCCACTGTCCTACTTCTTGACCAGATAGTAAAGGTCAAACGAAAATAAGCGTTTTAACCTTTTTTAAAGGCTTTGTAAATTTTGGCGTTTATTCGACAAATCCCTGTAATTTCTTCGCAGTACTTGCATTCCATGACGTTAGCCGTTGCATATTTTGAGGTCGGGATTGCATTGCACAGAATTAAATGTGATGTCCGAAGATCGATTGTACTGTAATAACGCTGTAATAATTCTGAGCTGTAGACGTTGCAGTCGAGATATAGACATTGTATATATCATTGCCTTCCTTTTTGGCTTTATTTTAATCTTGCTCAAAAGAGGAATCCAGTTTCCATTTATGTGTACATTAAATATTATTTTTCTTTTCAAGGTTTAGTTTAAAGATTAAACTTTCTGTAATCGGTGCAGGTTTGGCACCGATTTTAGTGTTGCAGAGCTTGAAGATTCATTCACATTTCCGCTGGATATATACAGATGGGCAGGTATTTGTGGAATCAAGTTCTGTACTTTTTTTTACATCTGTTTGGAGTGTTTTGGATCTCTGTGTTGTTGAAATTCAAGTAGCTTACAGTAGTACTCTTACACCTATGGTTGAGTTAACCTAGGGAGTTAACTGTATGATTTGCTGTGTGAAGGGCTTTTATGTTGAAGTGAATTACATTCTAATTTATCCGATTGTGTTCAGAAAAGTGTCTTAACAGGGAAGATTTTCAGTTTTTTGTTGCAAATTGTAGAAGCCATGGCGGATCTTCGTAATACTAAAATGTTAACTTTAAAGACTTGCAAACATTTTACAAAATTTTCTATTATACTCAAAAAGTTAGCTTCAAATATTTCACAGAAATTTTGTAAAAGGTTGTACAAAGCTCAAAATGCTACTTTGAGGATTTGGACACAATTTTCTAGAATACTCATTTTATCACAATCCAACCAAAGCTAAGTAATCTGCACAGTAATAAAATAAGAATCTCACAGATTCATTAACCCTCGGACAAGCTTAATGCCCAAATTAAGATCCAGTAGTCATTGTAATGTTGACAGAAATCCTCAAGACCGGATATGCCACTTTTATTCGAGTAATCGCCAATGCATCACAAAGAGGACAAGCACAAGGAATCGCCATTGTCAAGCGAGCAGACAGAAAATGCCGTTTTGGGCAACTAGAGCCAAACCGGGTGCCTGCCTATTTAATCACCAACCGATTCAATCGAGTTCCAAGCGACCGAGATGACAGCTTAGCATGATCTTGTTCAAACCAAGGAATGTAATTTTTGTGAAAAGATGTCAAGGAATAGAAGCAGTAAATCCATCTTCAAAAAATTTCGCTTGTTAATGGTTCTGAATGCTTCTTACCTAAGAGTGAATCACTCGAGTAGCGTTGCATAGATTCTGGAATGAGCAGACGCTCGGAAAGAAGGCCAAATTTGTAATATTACCTTGTTTTGAATACCACTATAAGGGCAATTAAAATGCATGTAAACCGTATTTGTTTTTCCTCTTTATAGAAGGTACTTATTTTATTTTCAATCTTTTTCCCAGTGCGGATATACTTTTTCAGATATCTTTGGATCAATGTACGTTTGAGATAATTATTCACCACTACCTTGATGACGTGTATAAGAAGTAGAAAATGAGCTGTGGGTAAGGAGCTAGAGAATTTGACAAGTGAGATGAGTTTCTTTTGAAGTTAGTATTCCCTAACCTATGGAAAAAGGCTTTTCAAAGATACCAAGGCTATGGCAAAATATGTAGAAATTGAAAGTGAGCAAGAATCAGTAGGAATGGATTGCTTTGGTGTCCTTCCCTATATGTTGTATGAATACAGGTAAAGGAGGAGGATTGCAAGAGGGATCTGGATTTATTTGATAAAAGGAAAGTGACAGTAAGCAACGATGAGCAGGAATGAATTGCACTGGTGTCCTTCGCTAGCATTTTGTGTGGGTACAGCTAAGGATAAGCATTTTGGAAAAGGGATCTGCATACATTTGAGACTATATTTGGTAACTGATTTATCATTTTTCTGTTTTTTTTTTTTTCAAAACTCTAAAACACATCACAAACCCATAAAGCAGCAGAAGATCCATCTGGAATCACAAAATTAACTAGAGTAGATCTCTCACATGTTCCTATTTTGAAACAGCCAAAATTTACATCAATATGAGTCAAATTATGCTCTGTTGTGCACGGGCAAAATTTTAAGCTTCAAATTATTGAAAAAGAATCAAGAATGTGTACGATGCAGGATATCATTTCATTCGGAGAAAAGACTGTTAAACTATTTCTAAATCTCATATACAGCAAACGGATCTGACAACTTTGAGTCTTGACCAAGGTCCAAGTTAGTTCTGTCACTTAAATTAGCAGCAGAACCTGGAGTTTACAGCTAATAGGTACAAAAGGAATATTTGAGAAATCTCTAAAAACTCCTGGCAATATGAACGGTAAAATTCTGGTGTCTTGCATAATAGAAATCCTTATGCTGTTACCGGTTATATGTAATGGTTTTCAAGAGGCTTTGTTCTTTTCCTGTTTGGAAAGTTTTCAAAGGATTAGTTTGAGATGGAGGTTACACTTGTGCAAACAATTATCTATCTGTAACTGTAGGGTAAAATTCACTCTTATTGTGTGAGTTTAAGACATAAATTTAAGGCAGAATAAAATATCTATTTGACCATTTAATTTTGAGAGACAATTGATCCATAAATTTAATTACCTGTTGTTTCTTATTTCCATGTTGGAGATTTTGTTTAGAAATAATATATGTCCACAGATTTCCAAAATGATTAAGTGCATCTATTTGCATTTTGAACTATTGCATCTTCATGGAGTCACTCTGAGCACCACAATTATCTGAAATGGTTTGTTATCACGACAAGGATTTTTGATGTTCTTTCCTTCATGGCAGGTTTTAACTTTTTGGTCACTGGTAATCGAACGTCCATGCCATGGGTGGGTCACGAAAGTGGTTCAAGACACTGGTTGGTTTTAAAAAATCAACAAAAGCACCTCTATCAGAAGAACAAGATTACGTGAGTTAAGATTGCATTTTCTTCTTAAAGCCCAGTGAGATTTTGAAAGTAATCCTTGAGTGCAAAATAGGTGACATTACTTGAATTTTGGTTTATATGGTACAGCCTGGGGCAAACTTTCGCGTTAGATTTTTTAATTGCCTTCATTTCTTTCTGATGAAAGTAATTCATGATATGTCTCTCCATATAAATCCTTGATTTGAGTCTTCTAATAGTGTCCAAATAAGAGGTTGATTGAAGTTTATACTAACTAGCACCTTTTAAAGCCCTAATTTCTCCCATGTTATACTTCTCTTTATAGGGAAACAGTTAATTGTGTAGCAAAACTGAGAATTTGTAGCCAATACAGCATACTGCGAAACATCACGGCCTTTTTAAAATTTCATCTGGAAAAAATATTAATATGCTGGTAAAAGATGGATCCAGATTCCAAAATCACATCTGTAATGGAACTACAGGAGGCTTAGCCTCAACCGTTTTAACTTCTGACTGCTGCACCAAATTCCAATGCTGTTACATGTACTAAGAAAGAGCCAACATGCAAAGGCCGCTAGCCTTATACATCCTATACAAAATCAGTTGATGAAAATAACACAAAAGATATATAGAGAGGTTATCAATCTGTGAAAGTTCCCATCGTTTTCAGGTCTGTGGTCTTCCTTCCCTCCACCAATATCTGTTCGGAATTTTCATTGCTCAGCCCCCACTAGCTGCCAACCTCCTCTTTTCAAGCCAAATACTTTGGCCTTTATCTCAGATGCTTTACTGGTCTCCTGCCAATTTGCAATGTTGAAGACTTGTACTAGGTCGAAGGACAGTAAATGCTCAGAATACAGGGACACTGTACGTTAAATTGTGGAGATATCATGCCTTTGGTAGATTATGTTCAACTATTATATGAATGGAATATGAATAACATGAACTTTATGGTTGAAATTGAACTTTTGAAGGAGAAAGTATTACTGTGATGCAGAAGTAGCAAGATCTATACATGAAAGGGAGGAAAAGAAAGAAATGCATTCAGATAAGTTTATAAGAAGTTATTTCTGTAAATAATTGGAAATACATAGAGTTAAGATTCTGCAGATATCAAGCGCGCAAAATGGTATAACAAATAGAGTTGAATCTGCAGGGATACAAAATTTATATAATGAAGCACGCTAGAAAAAGTATGGAAGATATAAAAAGGGAGTTTAGTTGATTCAAGCCACATGAAGATTATTTTTAGATCTTCAAGCAAGAAAATATTAAAATCTTTAAATTTAGTTAATGGAAGATGGTACAAGTAGACACATAAAAAGCGTTGCAACTTTCAAGTTAAGCAGGTCCTCAATTTAATTCAAGTTATATAGACTCAAATTATTATACTTTCAGAACATCTAAATCTACTATGGTTCAAATTTCTCAAGCATCTTTTCAAGGAATAATTAAAAATGCAGTATTCGACTATCTTACTCTTGGGGCTCAAGGTGTCCAATTTTGAAGGAAGAACTAAAAAACATCTTGCTAGCGCAATAATAGAATGAAACATTGCACTACCATGCAATTTGCCCAACCGCCACTAGAAGAAACGATTGAGGGAGTGTAGTCACTGCTTGGTTGTTGAGGTTAACTGAGAACCTGAGGGAAAGAGGAAAAATGTCAAAGGATCGACTAGATTACTTGATTAAATTGATTTGATGTTCACTTAGGGTTGTGGATGATTTTACAAGGTTTTTAAATCGGAAGAAGGCAATATAGAACTAGAAAGCAGAAGTGGTTTACCCTAATTAACCATGGGTTCTAGCTAATTAAATCAGATGAAACTGAACAGAAGTAAATAAGGGATGATGGATTCTCATTGGGCTTAAGAAAACCCAAATTAATTGTTGAAGAGCCAGCACAATGCTCCAAAGTGCTGGATCTACCTTTAAAACACTTGGACACCATCTCACAAAACACCGCAATATCTACAATAAAAGATCTACCATATAAATTGCTTAAAAAACATTACAAAATATGGAAGATCAAGTGTGCCTTCCACTGTGAGGTGCTCTCATTGTCAATAGTGTGTTGGTGATAGAGTGAAGAAACCCTAAGAAATGCTAGTGATAGAATGAAGAAACCCTGAATCAAAGAAACTGATTCAACAAGAGAGGAAAACTAAACCAACGGAGAGAGTTTACATCCGAGGGAAAGCCTCTAGCTTGTAGAGGGTTGAAGGAAACAATTGGTCCAAGAAGTCTAACAGCTCGAGAAGGAAGTTAGAAGGATTTACAATGCAAATCTTCCAAAGTTTTGACACATCAAAGAATGAGAGAAGAGTTCTATAATGACGTGAAACAAAGGGTACTTATAGAGAGGGAAACTACACAGAAGCATCAGGAAAAAAACAACTAATAGTTGGGTAGAATTCTTGCATCATGGGGTTTTCGTTAGAAACAAGCACTTTTTTTTGTGGGTAGGCTGATACATGGGAGATAGTCATGGATTTGGTGTGAAAATTCCACTGCAGTGTATTGGTTTACTTCCTCCTACTTGATTTAATTTATACAAGTTATTTCCAGAAATTAGATTCAGAAAATATCGAAAATAAACACAACTACAGTCTACACATGCAGATCATTTACTGAATAGTTCACTCATGCAACAAAGTGACACATGGATTTTTGGACATAATTCCCCGGAAAAACCCAAAGCGGGAAAACCGGTTCAGCAGATATGAGGGTTTTATTATTAAGTAGTTCTGAGTATAGCAAATTTGGGTTCCAACCTTGGAAAACCCAACAGAGAATAAAAGATGTAAAATCTGCAGCTAACCTGAAGATCTAGTGCCAAATATCTGACTGATCCACACCCTCAAGCGGGATTTACAGGACTCAGCCTGGATCTGACCCTAGAAACCCTCAGCATTGCTTCGGAAGCCCCAGCGTTGCCTTGGAGGTATTGTGTCAGCTTCTGCGTGGCTCTAGGAGGGCCTGCGTCACCCTAAGAGGGTCTACGCTACCCTCGCGTTGCGTCTGCTTGGCCAGCGTCAGCCCAGCGTGGCCCTAGCTGCCTCTGCGCTGTCTCTGCGTTGTCCCTGCTGCTTTGCGTAGCTCTAAAGCCTCTCTGCGCTATCCTTGTGGCTACTCCTCTTGCCTCTTGCTGTCTCTTGGCCCTGGAATCAGAACATTCCCTTGGCCAATACTACCCCTCACTGCAGGATATTCCATTGGAGATTCTTAGCAAACCTGCCCTAGAATTTCAGATCTATTCCTCAGTTCTACAGAAATTGTGTGTTCTCAAGTGACCCTCAAGCCTTTCTCTTATACTTTTTCGTTGAACCCTTCAACGGCTGAGATTAAATCATCCATCAACGACTGAGATTAAAAGACTGCTTGATCCATGTGACTTAAGACAATTTCAACACGTGTTAATTAATTCACTTTAATTATTTTATTTTCCTAAGTTAGACTTAGGAAATCCATTAAAAATAATTAATTATTTGAATAACTTGAACGCCCACTGAAATTTCTCAAATTCATTTCTGGGTCTTGTAGATCAAGTGTACTCTAGTCCCTCCACAAAATTTGGGACCTAGAGCACAATTGATGCTACTCCAAATACACAAAATCTCAACACTCCCTCTTAGCATCAGGAGTGTGCTCTAGCAATACATCACACCATGTATCACAAGATCTTGAGTACTGGATCTGTGCTGTTGATGCTTGGCCTGCTGCCCTCCATCTACTGCATTGTTGTTCTCTGTACCACTGCCCATGCCACTGCCACATCTGTACTGCAGCTCCCTCTCAAATTGCTGCATCATGCTTCCCATAACATTGCCACTGCTAACTGCTGCACTGCAACTCAGTTGCAGAGAAGTAAGCAACTGAAAGACTCTGCCCAACTATTTGACAGACAATTCAAGTTGCCCTCCACCACTGAAGCTCCCTGGATGCTGAATCACGCTATCCTCCTGGAGATACTGTCATGCTGCAACACTGCACTGCGTGAGCCCAGCTTCTCTGCGCTGCTGAAATCCCATTAGCCTCTCTGCGCTGCTGCCTCCACGCTGCTGCTGCCTCTGCATTACGTTGCTCCCTCTTCAGCTCTACAGCTCCCCTTTTTCTTCAATGTGGCCATCTGCAACCATCTCCTGACTCATCCCACTATTGTCTTAAGGCTCCCGTAGCTTGTATGTGATCCAAGAGTAGGGCTGACTCAAGGATCCCGCCACCCTTTCTATGGATACTCTATATATCCATGTCACCCCACCTCTTCTCTCGAGGTGCATGAGCACTCATGGCAGCATCGTCATCAGAGCCATCTTCATTTGCTTTTGAAGCCTTGGAATTAGAAGCTCCTTTGTCCTTCTTCTTAGGACAACTGCTGGCGAAATGACCAAGATCACCACAGTTAAAGCACCAGACCTTGGAGAGGTCCTTCTTCTTCTTCCCTTGCTTCTTTTCCCTTGATGCAAGGGCTGCAACCTCCTCCTCTTCTTTCTTCACTCTTGCTGATCCACTTCCTCCATTGTTAGACTGCTTCTTGGTGATCCTCCTGATCTCCTCTTGGCGGAGAATAACCCACATATCTGCCCATGATGGTAACGCTACCCTTCCCAGAATACTCTGAAAAAACGTTTCCCATTCTTCAGAGACATCATTCAAGGCCGTCCTCACTAGGAGCCCTTCATCTGGATTAGCACCCATGCCAATCAGCTGGTCACGGATAGCTTGAAGTCTGAAGAGGAATGGATCTATCTCTTCACCCTTCATCATTTGGAACATCCACATCTGATTCTCAAGAAGCATTCTTCTTTGCCCAGAACCTCCTTGGTACATCACTTCCAAAGCTGACCACATGTCATGTGCTGTATTGTTACCAGCCACATGAGGAATCACGTGATCCTTGACTCCGTCTATGATCAACCTCTTCGTCCGTGCTTGATTTTCTTCATACTTCTTGAGTGGATCTGCATCGGTTGGTACAACAAGTGTCTCTCTGCATGATCTTTGAGACCATACTCATCCAGAACTGAGAGTATTTTGGTCTTCCAGATAACATAGTTGGACATGCCATCCAATCTATCTTGATCCCTCAATCCATATCGAGCCATCTTTGCTCAGATCTGAAGCAAACAATACTTCTCCCTCTAGATCTGGGTTTCTTGGTGACTAGAAACCCTCTAGTAATTGCTTCTTTCTGCAAACTGACTTCCCTTCTGGAAATCTTCCACCAAAACTCAAACGGACAATATTCTCCGATCCTCCTGATCAAATCTCAGATCTGTTTGGCTTAGATCTGTTGAATTACTGTCTTCCTCTCGCCTTTGTTGCCTTAGCTAGGCACAATTTTGCACCTGCAGAATCTCTACCCCACCAACACTGCTGAAGATCTGAAGCACTGCTTCCGGATCTTGGCAAAAATGCTTCTGAAACAAGAGAGGTGACTGGACAACGTCCTCCTAGCTGGCCCAACGCAGTCCCAGTGCTGCTCAGAAGGGGATTGCATAACCCCAGACTGGGTGACGCAGTCCTTACGCTGCCCTAGGAAGGGTCTGCGTAAGCCTAGAGGCCTTCTGCAGCTTCAGCGCTGTCTCCTGGATCTGCTTTCCCTTGTTGTCAAGATGCCCTTTCCGGATCTGCTGCTTCTTCTGTCACCCTGCAGAAAAAATATTTCTTCAGCCGATTTGCTGGGGATTTAGCTTGATCTGCTATCACTTTGATACCATGTGAAAATTCTACTGCAGTGCATTGGTTTACTTCCTCCTACTTGATTTAATTTATACAAGTTATTTCCAGAAATTAGATTCAGAAAATATCGAAAATAAACACAACTACAGTCTACACATGCAAATCATTTACTGAATAGTTCACTCATGCAACAAAGTGACACATGGATTTTTGGACATAAGTCCTCAGAAAAACCCAAAGCGGGAAAACCGGTTCAGCAGATATGAGGGTTTTATTATTAGGTAGTTCTGAGTACAGGAAATTTGGGTTCCAACCTTGGAAAACTCGACAGAGAATAAAAGATGTAAAATCTGCAGCTAAACTAAAGATCTAGTGCCAAATATTTGACTGATCCACACCTCAAACGATATTTATAGGACTCAGCCCGGATCTGACCCTAGAAACCCTCAACGCTTCTTCTGAAGCCCCAACGTTGCCCTGGAGGGACTGCGTCAGCCTCTGCGTGGCTCTAGGAGGGCCTGCGTCAGCCTAGGAGGGTCTACGCTGCCCATGTGTTGCCTCTGCTTGGACAGAATCAGCCCAGCGTGGCCCTAGCTGCCTCTGGGCTGTCCCTGTTGCTCTGCGTGGCTCTGAAGCCTTTATGCGTTGTCCTTGTGGCTGCTCCTCTTGCCTCTTGCTGTCTCATAGCTCTGAAATCAGAACATTCCCTTGGCCAATACTACCCCTCACTGCAGGAAATTCCACTGGAGATTCTTAGCAAATCCGCCCTAGAATTCCAGATCTATTCCTTAGTTTTACAGAAATTGTGTGTTCTCAAATGACCCTCAAGCCTTTCTCTTATACTTTTTCGTTGAACCCTTCAACGGCCGAGATTAAATCATCCATCAACGGCTGAGATTAAAAGACTGCTTGATCCATGTGACTTAAGACAATTTCAGCACATGTGTTAATTAATTCACTTTAATTATTTTATTTTCCTAAGTTAGACTCAGGAAATCCATTAAAAATAATTAATTATTTGAATAACTTGAACACCAACTGAAATTTCTCAAATCCATTTCTGGGTCTTGTAGATCAAGTGTACTCTAGTCCCTCCACAAAATTTGGGACCTAGAGCACAACTGAAGCTACCCAAAATACACAAAATCTCAACATCTAGTTGCACAACCCATGTAACAAGTGGAATGGACTTACCAAGAAAAGGAGAGATGAGTTTTTGCCAAGCAAACCCTTGTGTGCCCCCTCAAATAGATGCGAGAACATTGGAGACTTCCCAAAGGCATCTCTAACTGACCAAGGGATCAAAGAAAACTAAACATGTCGAGGTTGATCCAGCTAGGAAGAACATGTCCAAGGGAAGAACCAAAAAGGCCTAACAAGGACAAGTAATGAACTAGACCAAGGGGTTGAGGACCTCACCTACGTACTAGACATCAAAACGGGGGGAACCACACACATACTTCTAGACCTAGGCAATGGGCTACACAAGGAAGGCTAACCAACACATATAAACTATCATAAAAAGTGGGTGGCCCAATGCTATCAATATTGTTGGGTGCACGAAGGCGCCTTAGAGATATCACATATTTTCTATTGCTAGGGTTGGTGTATGATGAGAACCATGTGTGAGATTCATACAGTATATATCTTTTGCATGCCTAACAAAAAAATGATATCTGAAGAGGAAGATGGAAAACCTTATTTTAGATTCTAAGAATCGACTTTAAAAGTTGCAAAAGTCAATTTTTTATGAAAACTTCGATGACTATGGAAGAGGAAAATTTGGAGAGGATAATTTTGCTTTTCTTTACATATGTATTTCTATTGATGCTTTCTACTAGGATAAGGAATAGCAAGGGAATTTAAAGCCACAACAAAAGGAAAACTAAATAGGAGAATTTTAAAGATCTTCCTAGTCAGATGATGTTGGTGATCAGGTGCTCAGTGTAAAAGCTGAAAAATGAAGGTGCTAAGAATTGATTAGAAACTGAACGACAACGAAGAGCTTGTTGCCAGGAATCCGGTGCAATTCGTTTCGTCGAAAACAAAGTCTGGATGAAGGAGATAGAGCCTGCTATTCGTTTCCCTAAACACCTAAAAAAATTTGCAGAACAGTGACAGTTTGATGACATGGCAACCCAGTCAAAATACAAGGTATATTTTGGGAATATTCTTCATTTTTGCCCATTGGCACCGTGACAAGTGTCACAACAGGATTCGCCGAATTGGTTTGAAGGTGAAATTTTTTTTATGGATTTGCTCCTAGGGTTGATGAGATTTTTTATTTATTTTTTTATATATGGTTGAGGGATAGCCCAACCAGAGGTTAACACGTGGTGCAACCAGGGGCCGCCACGTGTCCCCTTTGATGGACCCTCTCCAATGGTCGAATTCCATACAACATGGTCGAAATTTCATTTTTTATACGCTATGGTTGGCATTACATTTTGGCCAAAGTCCGAAATCATGTTTTATCAAAGGTCCACATTACACAAATCCAAAGTCGAAACATTATCAAAGGTCTGCATTTATTCATATTACAAATCCGAATTATTTTATATATACCAAATTTTTTAACTTTGGTAAAGAGCATGTCATATTATGGAGCAAAATTCATGTTCGGATGGGGGAGGTTGGGGTTGACTCCACGACCTCCCCCGCGCCAACGCACAGGCCTACTGCCATACCACCATGTTAGTCCTTGTAATGTTTGGATGGTCACATATATTTGAATTTTAATGGTTTCTACAGCAGGGGTTTGGAGGGGGCCAGCCCTGCGGGCCAACCCCCCTCCCCCATACGTCCATTCCACCAGACCACGGCGGGCGGAGTTCTATTAAGAGCTGAGAATTAAAGTATAATTGCGGATTAATTAATATAATCCCGCGTTTAAAGTGCTTAAACCTTGTTTAGTTTAAACCGCGCTTATGCGCAGTTAATTTATGTTTATCTGCCCATAAATCCAACTTAACAATTAATTAACCATAGATTAGCATGGTGGGGTTTTCGGCAGTTCTGCCAATTTAGGAGCTGCCCCAACTTAGGCGGCCCTAACTGGAGTCTTCTCCAGTTTTAGGGGCAGTTTCCTAGGAAAATTTGTTTTGACCATATTTGGAGCAATTTTCGACCAATTTGAGAGCAAGAAGAGTCATTTTAGATAGATTTGGACATTCTGGACTCATTGAAGCGTGTTTCAGGAGCTGTAGGTGAATGCAAACAACAATTTTTTCACTTTTGAGCTAATACAGAGGCCCAAGCCATGGAAGTTGGACCAAGGAGATGTAGCCCAGGAGGGGTGAACTCCTTCATCAAAACTCTGTGTTGATGGATCAATTGTGATGGTTTGCTGTATTTGTTTTTGCTGTTTTTCAACATATTTATTTCATGCTTTATGCTCTTGAATTCACTCATAAAACTCAGCTAATATACCTGTTTGACACACATAAACAACAAAGAAACCTATGTACATCAAGCATAAGATCAACAAATAAATTTTAAATCTGAAGATGAAATTAGCACAACAAAACTAACATTCATACTTAGATCAAGTTGGTATCAGAGCCTGGTTGAAAGATTATTTGCTTGATAGTTGCTTGAGTTTTGTGCAAGTAGCGTTTTAATGGTTGCAATATTGTGATGCTGACAAGGTTAAAATTGCAGAGAGGTGAAGGGAAATTGTTGGTTGCAAGTCCTGAGATTAGGACCAGAAGAAGGAGAGCCACAAGGGCACCATCTCCACCCAAAGTTTCACTCATAGTTGCACCAGAAGCTGAGATTGAAGAGGTACAAGCAGCAAAAGCTGAGCTTGAATCCATAGCCATCATGTCAGGTGTTGGAGAAATTGAAGGTCATTCAGAAGAGGATGATGTCAAGAAAGACTTCAATGACATAAAGAGGATGGTTAAAATTATGTTTGATGCATTTACTGTTGGGATGGCAGGAGTGTTGAGATTATGAGTGTTGGGGTCGCATCGGGTGTGCTCTAGCCCTGAAATTTTGTGGAGGGGCTAAGACACACAAGACCTCCAAAACCCAGAAAGCGTTTGGAGAAATTTCATCAAATGTGTGAGATATTAAAATAATTAATTTTTTTAATGAGGACCCTAAGTCTAACTTAGGGAATTAGAAAAATTAAAGTGAATTAATTAAACACATGTGATGAAATGTTCTAAGTGACGTGGATCAAGCAGTCTTTTAATCTCATCCATCGATAAGAGATTAAATCACGACTGTTGATGTGTCAACGAAAAAGTATAAGAGAAAGGCTTGGGGTCAGTTGGAGACATACACACGGAGGTAGAGTTGGGAGACTAAGCTGGAATTCTAGGGCGGGTTTGCTAAGAGTTTCTAGAAGAGTTTCTGCTACAACGAGGGGTAGTATTGGCTAAGGGGATGATCTGATCCTGGAGCCAAGAGTCAGCAAGAGGCAGAGGAGCAGCAACCAGGAGCAGCGTAGAGGAAGCTGAGGCTATGCAGCAGCTGCACAGCGCAGAGGGTTTCAGCTGCTACACAGGCCCAGGAGGGGCAGCGCTGGAGCTTCAGGAGGCCACCAGGGTTACGCAGAGGCCATCCAGGGCAGCATAAGGATTGCGTCACCCAGTCTAGGGTTACGCAGCCCCCTTCTGAGCAGCGCAGGGGCACGTAGAGGCTAGCAAGGCTGACACAGGCAGCTTCATAGCAGCACTGGGGTTTCTTGTTGATTTATGGTAGCATCGGATATGCTCTAGCCTTGTAATTTTGTATATAGGCTAAGACACATGTATTCCCTAAAACCCATAAATGGTTTTGGAAAATTCCACTTAGAGATGATTTAATTAAATTAATTAATCATTTTTTAATGTTTTCCTAAGTCTAAACTTAGGGAATTTGATTAATTAAAGTATATTAATTAAATCAAGTGTGAATCTTCTAGATAAAGTCATGGATCACCTCCAAGTTAATCTTAGCCCTTGATTATGTTTTAATCTTGGCCATTGAAGAGTCAATGGAAGATTATAAGAAGGAGGGTGAGGGGTCTGTGGAAAATACACTTGACACTTGAGCCATTGAGCATTTTCGAATTTGTGTGAGGAGACACAACATTTGATCAAGAACAAATCACTAGGGCTGGGTTTGCTAAGTGATTTGATTTAGTGATCAGATCCGGAGAGGGGCAGAAGTAGAGATTGGTCAGGGCCAAGAATACATTTCAGAGAGAGGCAACATCAACGCAGGAGAGAGACAACGCAGTTTCTGGCTAGGGTGACACAGTTACTACAGAGAATCACGCAGAGCCAACGCGGTGTCTCTTGGAGTCAGTCCGGAGAAAGATAGAGGCTGGGGTTCTGAGCCAAGAGGGCCACGATCCAGCTTCAAATCAGCCAAATTAGCCACAGGAAGGGGTGACGCAGTCCCTCTAGCTTGCCTAAGCTGGCTTATGCAGATCCAGCTTAAGCAATCACGCGGAGGCAGTGAGGGCTTCATCAACGCTGTTTTTGATCAGCCGGAGACTTGCTGAGTGAGGTATATCTCACAGTCATTTTTGTTGTCTAGATTTCTCTAAAGGGTTTGCCGGATGTTGGCACCCTGGTTGTATTCAAGATTCTGCTGCTTAATAATACAAACCCTCAGATCTGCTGCATCGGTTTTCCTAAGTTGGGTTTTTCTGAGGACTTAGTCCAAAAATAACTGTGTCAATGTCGTTGTTTTTCATTGAGTTTTGTTTAGATTGTTTCAGCACTTAGATTTATTCCGCAGTATTATTTGTGTAGACTGCTTCAGTAATTACTTCGGTATTTCAATGTAATGAAATAATTATCAAATAATAGGAGAAGTAATTCAGATTTGTTGCAGTAGGAATCCAAATCTAGGATTTTTCGCATGGTATCAGAGCTTATTTAAGCTGAAGTGCAGGAGAAACAAAGAGAACCAACAGATCAGCCCTATAGAGTCTGGGATCTGCGTAAGAAGCAACAGACCCTCCCAGAAAATTACACTGTCCAGGCCAGGAGGGCATTCCAGTGCAGAAAAGGCTCCCTCTGAGAGAGTTGACGAGGGGTAAGATTTTCAGTTGCAAAAGAGGCATCGTAGCAGAGCAGTGTAGCTGAAGGACGCAGTTACTGCACAACAGTAAGAGCTGGTGCATAAGCGTCAGAAAATTCTGAAAAACACAGTTGGGGATTTCTTGATCTCAGAGGGTTTCTTACTCAAAGAAACTCAGTGTTTTCCTGTGCAACAACAGAAGAAGTGACTTACTCCACAAGGAGCGTGTAAGTCAAAGTTGAGCAGAGGGTTAGAGCTAGGTATCGACAGTTGAGGAGATGGCCAGCAACGGACTGCATGACCAAGATAGATTGGAGGGTGCCTCCAACTATGTTATCTGGAAATCAAGGATAGAATTTCTCCTTGATGAATGTTGGAACATGGTCTCTTGCAAGCTGCGAAACTGGTCCAATTTGGTATATTTTTTATTATAGTTAGTCTAGCGCAGGGGTTTTGGGGTGGGTCAAAGCCCCGAAAGCATTGTAATGGGTCAAAGGGTAGACCTAGAGTCTGCAAACCATGGTTTGCAGACCATAGGAAAGATTAGGCTAGATTGTTATAAATAGAGGGGCATTTTGAATTGTAAGGCAAGAAGATGATGAGATATTGACGCGAATTGTGGCTTAGTAGATCTATTTGGGTTTTTAGGGAAAGGACTCCTGCTGGTTGTGTGCGCGGAGATCCCAAGTCCAGCTGTGTGTGGATCCTGCTGCTGTGTGCGCAGGTCGGGTTTGGGTATTGTAAGAAGGAACTGAAGGATTAATGAATGAGAAAGGTTGTTGCGTAGCTGAATGTATTTGTACTGTTGATGCGAATCTTTGATAGCTGCTGTGTTATGCATATTTTGTGTTAAGCTGCGAAAGTATTGTGTTAAGTGTTTCTTCTGCATCTGGGTCTGTTCTGTTATGTTTTATGAGAATAACTGTAATGTTGCACTACTGTTTTAGAAGTATATGATTTGTTGAGTACAGTAGGTATAATTGACCTTGCGCACGTGGATGCGAAGGAGATCTATAGATCTAGTTTTGAGATAGGCGATCTGGTCATTATAAAGCCGGACACAACTTTGCTTGGCTTACCTATCCTCTATCAGGGTGCGGAAACCTGGTTCCAGCACCCACCCATACTGCTTCGGGTGAGATTTTGACCTGCGCAAGCAGGTCACTGCCGAAAGGGCCAGTAGTATAGGGTTTGTTGGCAAACCTTAACCTCCGAACCTGGGTCAGGACCCCTCGAGCTAACAAATGGTTCCATTGCCGGGACCGGGAGCATTTTGAGAAGGGGATCGGGTAATGCCAAGAGAAGTGTTAAAGGCCTGCGAAGGAAAAAGAGTAGGTACGATTGAATGATCTCTAATTTGGACGAAAGTACAACGCGAAGCGGTAAGTACTATCGAACCAATCGAGAAGGGGATAGGTCTGTCTATAGCCCTCTGTGAGAGACAGCTGCGCAAAACCCATCAGCGACACCGCCTTCAGGACCACGTAAGGGTAAAACCTTGTCCGAAAACCCGCCAGAAGAAGATATGGCAGCACACTTGAAATTACCTACCTTCAAAGGTGCGGGAGATGAGGACATGGACCGATTTTGGTTTGTTGCAGACTCGGTATGGACTACGCAAGGTGTGGCAGGTCATACTGTGAAAAGGGCGCAACTATCCCTGGCCTTCGAAGAGAGAGCTTTGGATTGGTATATGCGATACATATCTCAAAACGGAAGCGCATCCATTCAAGATATTAAGGACGCTTTGAAACAATAGTTCCGAAAACCTAAGTCCTACTCTCAGATCGTAGCAGACGTGAAAGATTTCAAGCAAGGAACAACTGAGTCTGTATGGGAAGCTGATCAAAGACTAAAGAAAGAAATCAGAGAAGGAGGATTTAAGTATGACAATAGACAGCATACGGAATGGTTCATTGCTATGCTGCTACCTCACCTGCGTGTACCTATGGGCCACCAAACCTTTGAATCACAGGAAAAAGCTTTGGAAGCTGCCATAAAACTAGAAGCTGCGCCCAGAGAAGATACTTCGGTAGGAGTCCAGCAAATTCAGGAGCAGCTCGGAGCTATACACATGGAGATTTAGAACCCATGGAAGGAACGGGGAAAGGGAGCTAGCATAGACCTATGGTGCATATGTTGTTGGGCATCTGGACATATGAAGGATCAGTGCCCACTACTGGCAGATTACATACAGGCATGAGGACCTAGTCCGGTGCGCCCAGGAGCAAGTGGAGAACCCAACCTAGTGCGTCCAGGCTCAAGTGGATCTGCGTTGTGGTGCGATGATTGCCATGTAGCAGGGCTGCATGATACAAACCATTGTCCCCGGCTAGGTGCGTACGTCTCGGAACTAAAGCAACAATGGTGTAGATTCTGCCAATCAGTAGGACATGATGAGCAGAACTTTCAAACTTATGATCTGATGATAGATCGAGGAAACTTGTATAGGGTGCAATCAAACCCTGTGTCACCTAGGTCTCCCGCAAACTTTGGTGGCTCCCCAGCTAGGGGCAGGGGAGGTCGGGGAGGAAGCGCAGGTCGAGGACGCGGACAACTAATCTCTTATAACTGCGGGGAAGTAGGACACTTTGCAAGGGACTGCCCAAATCCTACAAGGCAATCCTGCAAGTATTGCAGACAGTTGGACCATGTGATTGAAGATTGTCCAATCTTGATAGCAAAAATGCAAGAAAAACAACCAACACCAACGCAGAATGTACAAAGAGTTAAGGCTGAACTACGGGACAGAAATCCGAGTGCGAATGTTGTGACATGCAGTAGGACGGTCACCAGGGGGCCTAAGAAGGAGGCTATGAGGGGTCCTCTAATTCGACAGGCACCTATCAATCAAGAAGGGTGGGACCAACAATCGAGACAAGAAACAAGTATTGCAGTCCACCAGGACATTGCTAAGACAAGGGAAGCTACTGCGCAGGCACCTGCGCACCTCAAGTTGGGTGACAAGATGAGACCATTCCTGCAGGCGTGTATGAAGCTATTGCGCAACCAATGAACTGAAGAAAACCTTCAGGCATTGATAGATAGCTGCGTAGTGCAGTCCCACCTATCTCCAGAAGTCCAAGACGTGCACAAGCTCGGCAGATATAGAAAACGCACCGGTAGGGAGATGAGTTTAACTGCCCAAATTGGTAACTATGAAATGGATCAGGTTGTCTTAGACTTGGGGTCAGATGAAAACGTGCTACCTAAGCAAACTTGGCAGCAAATGGGAGAACCCAAATTGGAGTGGTCCAATATTCAGTTGCGTATGGCCAACCAGCAGAAGATTATACCTCTGGGGAGACTATCAAAAATCATGGTAGATATCGCTGGGGTCAAGGTCCAAGCTGATTTCGAAGTAATTCAAATTGTAGAAGATGCAGACCCATACCCTGCGCTCTTGGGAATGGATTGGGCCATAGATATGGGTGGTATCATCAACCTCAAAAAGAGAAGCATGGTGTTCGAAAATAACGGAACAAGGGTGATAGTACCATTATATCCTATGGAAGGTGAGCGCTACATAGAGCTAGTATGCGGTGAAGAAGAGGTGGATCACATTTACAAATTGAACGCATGGAACGAAGATTGGATCAATCCCACGGCGGACGGGGTACTTTGTTGGGAGGCAGACAGTGAATGCTTCTCTGACTCTAATGAGGAGATGGAGAATTGGCAAAACCGGTTGCACGATGTCTCGGCGCTACGATGTCTTCGAGTCACAAGGGACTTCTGCTGCATTTCCTCAGAGGTAAGAGATCTACCCCATTTTGATGAGTTCGGTAGCGTCAAGGAGTTCTTGAGGACATTGGAAGCTACGGTTTCGAGAGAACGAAGGCTATGGGCCCTTAATCTAGCTATGCGAGGAACACTTGCACGATGGTGGGACACCCACAAGGAAGCATTCTAGGATTGGGAGGAATGTCGGGATATGATGATCTTGCGGTTCAAACCCCCGGCTGACGTACGCACCAAGACGTTCCTCGGACCAGGAGATCCCCGCAAGCATTTGCTCAACTGGATGGACAAATGGTTCGACCGGACAATAGAAGAGTGGGTTCATCTATTTATTCATGCCTTGGGGCCTATCCCCGTCGCATGGTATTTAGATGCGGAGCTATATCAGTGCACCCGCCACTAGGAAACACTAAAAGATGACCTTATAGGAAAGTTCGGGCTAATTGGGGGGACGGAGGCGCTCGACGAAGCTCTGCAGGACATCGATGCTTTTGTATTTAATGACTCGCGCCATCACGCTGCACCGGAAGCCCTGACATGGGAAGCGCAGATGCAAGACATAGTCGACTGCCGGAGCTTGGCGATAGAAGAAGAGGAAGATAATCCTCGGAACGTCTTTGTCCTAGAATCCGAGGGGGAATGTACAGTTATTGGACCCCTGCTGCAGAATATTGATGTTACCCAGCCTCTCAAGCTACGCGAAATTAATATTGGGACGGAAGAACATCCTAAGTTGGCCAAAATTGGGGACTATTGGGACGAAGGAACCGTAGGCAAAATTGCAGAGCTACTTACGGAATATCAGGACTTATTCCCAACAAAGTTTTCCGAGCTCAAAGGAATCACGGGGGACCTAGGCATTATGCACATCACTCTGAAACCAGAGGCGCGCTCCGTAAAGCAGTGGCCTTACCATCTAAACCCTAAATATAAGCAAAAGGTCAAAGAAGAACTGGACAAAATGCTTGTTGCTGGTATCATTAAACCGGTTGAACAGTCAGATTGGGTAAGTTCGATGGTCGTCCAGGAGAAGAAAACAAAGGGGGAGATACGAATCTGCGTAGACCTACGCAAGTTAAACGATGCTTGTGTACATGACCCCTTCCCTACGCCTTTCTCAGACGAAATCCTTGATAGCGTGGGCGGACAGGAAGCATGTTCCTTCACCGATGGGTTCTCAGTGTACCACCAGATCCGAATCGCACCTAAAGTTTGCAGTAAGACTACGTTTGCAACAAAATGGGGATCCTTTCAGTATACAGTCATGCCATTTGGTCTCAAGAATGCACCTGCTATCTTCTCAATAGTAGTCATTGTCGTATTCAAGGAGTTCATCCATAAGTTTCAGGAATTTTATTTCGATGACTGGACGGTATTCGGCTTGGTAAAGGAGCATGTCTCCAACCTGCGCATGATGTTGGATGCCTGTCGAAAGCACCAGATTTCCTTGAATATCAAGAAGTGTATCTTCTGTGTGCCTTTTGGAATCTTGCTTGGACACATAGTATGCTGACAAGGGCTGATGGTTGATCCTGCGAAGGTAGCAGTATTTATAAACCTTGCAGTCCCAACAACGGAGAAATATCTGCATTCAATTCTCGGACACACGGGCTATTATAGAAAATTCATTCAGGGGTACGCATTGATCATAGCACCCATGGAAAAACTGCTTAAAAAGGATGTTTCCTTTTTTTGGAATGATGAATGTCAGAAGAGTTTTGAGCTACTTAAAGAGAAGATGGTCTCTGCACCCATACTAATATTTCCTGATTGGTCGAAGGAATTTCATGTACATGTGGATGCATCAGGAATCGCCTTGGGCGCTGTCCAAACTCAGCCTGGGGAAGGAGATATTGATCACCCGGTTGCCTTTGCTAGTCGAAAACTCACTGGCGCAGAACGCAACTACTCCACCACCGAACGAGAAGGACTGGCTATGGTATACGCATTATAGAAATATCAACACTGTCTGTTGGGAGGACACTTTAAGATGTTTACCGATCATTCGGCTTTAAAATACCTTGTGAACAGGCCTGTATTGGGGGGGAAGATTTGCAGATGGCTGTTGCTATTTCAGGAATATGATTTTGAAATCATAGTCAAGCCAGGAAGACTGAATGCGGGTCCGGATCATCTGTCCCGCATCGAGACGGGCGAAGAACCTACTAACTTGGAGGAAAGATTACTGGATGCGCAGCTGTTTTCCATTAAGGTTGTTGATGCACACTTCGCTGATATCATTCAGTTCCTGACTACAGGCGTAGCCCCCGCCAAATATTCGGTACATTAGAAGGAGGAGTTGGTTACTCGGGTGGCGGACTTTACTATCATCGCCGACCAATTATACAAACTAGGCGCTGATGAAGTACTGCACAGGGATGTCCTGGAACATGAACGGCATGCCGTCTTGGCGGAGGCACACGAAGGCGTCGCAGGAGGCCACTATGCCGGAAAGGCAATGACACAAAAGATCTTGAGAGCTGGGTTATGGTGGCATACCCTCCACCATAATTCTCACGACTATTGTAAATTGTTTGATATGTGCCAGCGGACAGGACGACCCTCACGAAGAGATGAAATGCCATTGCAACCTCAAATAGCTTTGCAGGCCTTTGACAAATGGGCCATTGATTTTGTAGGACCAATCAATCCTCCAAGAAAGAAGACAGGTGTGCGCTACATTATTACTGCCACTAACTATGTCACTCGATGGGCTGAAGCACAAGCGGTAAAGGATTATACTGCAGATACTGCTGCGCACTTCATCTTTGAGCAAATCCTGACCAAATTTGGATACCCAAAGATCCTGATGAGCGACAGAGGCACGCACTTCGTCAATGAAACGATACAAGCCTTGAATGAGGAATTCCGTATCCATCATGCAAAAAGTACACCGTATCATCCACAAGAAAACGGGGCAGTCGAGGCTTTCAACAAAATCTTAGAGTAGGCATTGACTATGGTCTGCAATGCCGATCGTAGTGATTGGGATGTGCGCATCCCCTCTGTTCTGTGGGCCTATCGGACGACCTGCAAGAAGCTAACAGGAAGGACCCCCTTTCGGATGGTCTACGGCAAAGAGGCCATTATGCCAATAGAATACATTGTTCCTAGTCTTCGTATCGCAACATTTACAAATATGGCAGAACCTGACATCATGGAAGAACGCCTTGCGTAGCTTTTGGCGTTGGAAGAAGATAGGTTCATTGCTAACTTTAATCAGCAGGTTCAGAAGGCTCGCGATAAAGCTTGGCATGATCGACATATCCGCCAAAAGACATTCGTAGAAGGCGACCTAGTCCTCTTATACGATAGCCAGTTTGCGAAACACCCAGGGAAGTTCCGACAACACTGGCTTGGTCCCTACACTGTTAAGGACATCACGGATGGTGGAGCAGTCATGTTAGCTACCCTGCGCGGTGACGTGTTACCAGGATATGTCAATGGCAGTCAGCTCAAACCATACAGGGTTAATTGACTATATCGCCGGAATAATCATCTCAGGCAGAATCGGCCCACCAGGGATGGGGCGTTGAGGCACGAACAAAATACGCACGCTGGTCAGGATAATCAAGCAGCTCCAGGGACAATTGGCGGACCCGCGGCCACAGTGACTTGGGATGAGTCACAAGATTGTGTTGGGGGACTATTGGAATAGGGTCTCCTGCAAGCTGCGAAACTGGTCCGATTTGGTATATTTTTTATTATAGTTAGTCTAGTGCAGGGGTTTTGGGGTGGGTCAAAGCCCCGAAAGCATTGTAATGGGTCAAAGGGTAGACCTAGAGTCCGCAAACCATGGTTTGCGGACCATAGAAAAGATTAGGCTAGATTGTTATAAATAGAGGGACATTTTGAATTGTAAGGCAAGAAGATGATGAGATATTGATGTGAATTGTGGCTTAGTAGATCTGTTTGGGTTTTTAGGGAAAGGACTCCTGTTGGCTTTGTGCGCGGAGATCCCAAGTCCAGCTGTGTGCGGACCCTGCTGCTATGTGCGCAGGTCGGGTTTGGGTACTGTAAGAAGGAACTGAAGGATTAATGAATGAGAAAGGTTGTTGCGTAGCTGAATGTATTTGTACTGTTGATGCGAATCTTTGATAGCTGCTGTGTTATGCATATTTTGTGTTAAGCTGCGAAAGTATTGTGTTAAGTGTTTCTTCTGCATCTGGGTCTGTTTTGTTATGTTTTATTAGAATAACTGTAATGCTGCACTACTGTTTTAGAAGTATATGATTTGTTGAGTACAGTAGGTATAATTGACCTTGCGCACATGGATGCGAAGGAGATCTATAGATCTGGTTCTGAGATAGGCGATCTGGTCATTATAAAGCCAGACGCAGCTTTGCTTGGCTTACCTATCCTCTCTCAGGGTGCGGAAACCTGGTTCCAACACCCACTCATACTGCTTCGGGTGAGACTTTGACCTGCGCAAGCAGCTCACTGCTGAAAGGGCCAGTAGTATAGGGGTTTGTTGGCAAACCTTAACCTCCGAACCTGGGTCAGGACCCCTCAAGCCAACAATGAACACGATCTGAAAGCCCTCATAGATAGTGCAATTGCAAAACCTCTTGATGCAGCACACCTGAGGCAGTTTAAGAAGAATGTGGCTATAGCCAAGAGATTGATCCTAGATGGAGTGAAGGATCACATTGTACCTCACATAGCAGCCAAAAACATTGCTAGAGAAATGTGGGTAGGGCTAGAAAAGCTGTACCAAGGATCTTCTGAGCAGCGGAAGATGTACTTTGAAGAGAAGATGCGGAATATCAGGATGAAGAAGGGAGAGCGTTTTGACTCCTTCTTGTCTCGGATTCAGGAGAACCGAGATCAACTGTTTGCAGTAGGATCTGCTCCTAAAGACTCAGAGCTAGTAAGGCTCACACTGAACTCTGTTTTAGAGGATTATCAAGTCTTTGTCCAAAGTATATTGGGCAAAGAAAGGCTTCCAGGATGGGAAGCAATGTGGGCAGCATTACAGCAAGAGGAGTTGAGGAAAGATCTCCTAAAAAACCACTTGGAGGATGGCAGTAACAGTTCAAAGGTCAAGAAGGAGGAAGAAGATAACACTACCCTTGCATCAAAAGGGCAACAGAAGAAGAAGAAGAAAGATCTATCCAAGATCAAGTGCTTCCGGTGTGGGGAAATGGGTCATTATGCCACACAATGTCCTCTTAAGAAAAATGATAAAGAGGAGAAGGAAGATCCACATGCAAGAGCTGCCAAGATTGAGGCAGAGAAAGATTGTGCTATGTTAGCTCATATTCCAAAAGGAGAAAAGTGGGCTAATTTGGAATTGTAGATCCAAAATCTACAAGGAGGCGGGATCCTTGAGTATTTTTGAACTCTTGGATCACATGTGAGCTACGACAGCCTAAAGACAGTAGCAGGATGGACAGTTGCAGTAGAAGATGATGAGATGGTGCAGTGGCTAACAGTACTAGAGCCTGATCAGCGCAGAGAGGGAGTAGCAGCAACAACAGTTGAGCAGCAACAGCGTAGTGCACACTGGTGCAGCGCAGTGCTCACGCAGTGCAGAGCAGCAACAATGCAGTATTTTCAGAAAGCCAGTGCAAAAACTAGCAGCAGTGAGTCTTATTTTTCAGTTGCAGATCTACTTGTCCAATTTCAGATGTTTTTTTGTTGCAATTAGCAACAGTGCAACAACAACAGTAGTTGATCAGCAGTAGCAGAGGAGCAGCAGCAGCGAAGTGCAGAGTAGTGCTCACGCAGTGCTTACGCATCGCAGAGCAGTGCTCACGCAGTGCAGCAGCATGGTTGCAAAATTTAGAGGGAGTGGCAGTACAGTGGCAGTTGGCGGCAGTATGCAAAGTCAGCAATGGTGAAGTTGCAACATTTTTTGTGCAGTGTTGGTGAGCAACATCAACAGCACAGCAAAGATGTTCCAGAAGTAAGATCAACAACACATTGAGGTGTTTTGCTAGAGCACTTTCCTCTCTAATAGGGAGTGTTGATTTATGGTAGCATCGGATGTGCTCTAGCCTTGTAATTTTGTATATAGGCTAAGACACATGTATTCCATAAAACCCAGAAATGGTTTTGGAAAATTCCACTTGGAGATGATTTAATTAAATTAATTAATCATTTTTTAATGTTTTCCTAAGTCTAAACTTAGGGAATTTGTTTAATTAAAGTATATTAATTAAATCAAGTGTGAATATTCTAGATAAAGTCATGGATCACCTCCAAGTTAATCTCAACCCCTGATTATGTTTTAATCTTGGCCGTTGAAGAGTCAATGGAAGATTATAAGAAGGAGGGTGAGGGGCCTATGGAAAATACACTTGACACTTGAGCCATTGAGCATTTTCGAATTTGTGTGAGGGGACACAACTTTTGATCAAGAACAAATCACTAGGGTTGGGTTTGCTAAGTGATTTGATTCAGTGATCAGAGGCAGCATCAACGCAGGAGAGAGACAACGCAGTTTTTGGCTAGGGTGACGCAGTTACTGCAGAGAATCATGCAAAGCCAACGCAGTGTCTCTTGGAGTCAGTCCGGAGAAAGATAGAGGCTGGGGTTCTGAGCCAGGAGGGCCAAGATCCAGCTTCAGATCAGCCACAGGAAGGGGTGACGCAGTCCCTCTAGCTTGCCTAAGCAATCTTACGCAGATCCAGCGTAAGCAATCATGCAGAGGCAGTGAGGGCTTCATTAGCGCTGTTTTTAATCAGCCGGAGGCTTGTTGAGTGAGGTATATCTCATAGTCATTTTTGCTGTCTAGATTTCTCTAAAGGGTTTGCCGGATGTTGGCACCCTAGTTGTATTCAAGATTCTACTGCTTAATAATACAAACCCTCAGATCTTCTGCATCGGTTTTTCCATGTTGGGTTTTTTTGGGGAGTTAGTCCAAAAATAACTGTGTCAATGTGGTTGTTTTTCATTGAGTTTTGTTCAGATTGTTTCAGCACTTAGATTTATTCCGCAGTATTATTTGTGTAGACTGCTTCAGTAATTACTTCGGTATTTCAATGTAATGAAATAATTATCAAATAATAGGAGAAGTAATTCAGATTTGTTGCAGTAGGAATCCAGATCTAGGATTTTTCACATTTCTAGAGGCAGAACAGGGCTAAGTTCTGTAAATCCTTTTTGAGGGTGTGAATCAGTCCAATCTTCAGTCTCCAGAACAACAGGTATTGCTACAGATCTATTTTTCCTCTGTCGGGTTAACCAGAAAGGTGCCTAGATTTGCTGTACTTAGATTCTACTTAATAATAATAAACCCTCATATCTGCTACACCGGTTTTTCCGCATTGGGTTTTTCCGGGGACATTTGTCTGAAAAATCTGTGTGTCACTTTGTTGAATGAGCGTAATATTCAGTGAATGATCTGTATGTGTGTAGGCTTCTAGTTGTGTTTACTTCTGTATTTTCTGAAAATAACTTGTATAATTAAATCACAAGTAGGAGAAGTAAGTCAAGATACTGCAGTAGGATTTCTGTATTATTGTATTCAGAAATTTTCATAAGGAGAAGGTTCTAAGCCTCCACATGGAGAAGGAACTTCAGATGATAAGAATGATGAAGAGAAGAGTTCCAAGGGTAGTGGAGGAAAGCCACCTCCATCTCCACCTTCATCATCATCATCATCAACATCATCTTCCACTTCCACCACAAAAACCACTCATACTCACTTAAAGACCACAAGAGGAAAAACACCCTTACTCAAACTTGATGTCAAATTTGAGCTTCCAATGTATAATGTCGAGATAAACGCAGAGAGATTGGACAATTGGATACGTCAATTGGAGGTGTATTGTAGAATTTAGAACCTTCATGAAGATGACATAAAGATTCAATTGGCTTCTTTGAGGATGCAAGGATCTGCACTTGTATGGTGGGAAGCAAGGACTCAAGAAGAGATTTAAAAATACAGTAAGATCTCTATGTCTTGGTCAAGTTTTATTGCTGCCATTAAAAGACAATTCTATCCATTAGCTTACATGCAAAAGGCCATTATGGACTGGCAAAATTTTAGACAGTTGAAAGGGCAAAGTGTGCAAGATTATACTCGTGAATTTAGGAGAAGAGCTCTTATTTTGGGTATTAATTTATATTCTCAAGAAACTTTGTTAAAGTACATTGGGGGTTTGCACAGTTACCTTAGGCACACTATTCTCATGTTTAATCCCACAAACATAGATGAGGTTTGTGTTCAAGCCACACATTTAGAAGCAAGAGGGAAACATAACATAGATGAGAAAAGTGATAGTGAGGGTAAAGGAAAGGGAAAGTTTTATGGAAGAGGAAAGAGAAACAACTCTGTCAAAAGAGAGAAAGAGAAACTCACATGCAAACACTGTTTGAAGAATGGGCATGATGAAGACCTCTGTTGGAAACTTAATCCATAGTTGAAGCCAAACACACTGAAAGCCAAAGAAAAGGAGAAATCTGTTGCTATCATTGAACATGACTTAGGTTCAAATTCAGGAGATGAGACAAAGATTACAGCCATGGGTTTGAAAGGTAAGAACATAGCAAGCACTAGTTCTTCAAAATGTTCCAATGTTACTCAAGATGAAGATACAAGAATAGAACTTTTCCATATTATAGTTGTCTCTAAACATACCAAGATAGACACACTTTTTGATAGTGGGTCACAAACTAACTTGATTTCCGAAGACTTGGTTAAGTAGCTAGACCTTGAAACTGTTAAACATCCAAGACCTTATCCTTTAGGGTGGATATGCAAGAATGCAAACTTGTAGGTTACAAGGGAGTCCATACTAATATTTGCCATCAATTCAAACTTTCTTGATGAAGTTGAACTTGATGTGGTGTCGCTTGAGATATCAGGTATTGTATTGGGAAGTCCTTATCTTTATGATAGGAAACCAATATTTCATTGCCATGAGAATAAGTATCACTTGTTTAAAGATGATATTGAGTACATGGTTAGAGCGCATAAGAACAAGACAAGTTTGTCTCTTATACATGCAGGAGAAATGAAGAGGATAGTGAATGCAAGTCAAAATTTGACATTGTTAATGATCAAACAAAGAGATGTTTTGAATCAAACCTTTCAAAAAGATGCATCGAATGAACAAGTTGATTTCATTAAGATTGCTTATGTTTGTAATGAGATGTTTCAGGACTCTAACAGGTTGCCTTTGAAAGGATTCCTGGTGCCGCCACATTGTTATGGTTGACATTGTTATTCCACTAGGGCCGCCACATGTCCCCTCTGGTGCATCCTCTCCAGTGGTCGAATTCCATACAACATGGTCGAAATTTCATTTTTTATATGCTATGGTTGGCATTACATTTTAGCCAAAGTCCGAAATCATGTTTTATCAAAGGTTCGCATTACACAAATCCAAAGATGAAACATTATCAAAGGTCCGCATTTATTCATATTACAAATCCGAATTATTTTATATATACCAAAGTTTTTAACTTTGGTAAAGAGCATGTCATATTACGGAGCAAAATTCATGTTCAGATGGGCGGAGGTCGGGGTTGACCCCACGACCTCCCCCGCGCCAACACACAGGCCTACTGCCATACCACCGTGTTAGTCCTTGTAATGTATGGGCGGCCACATATATTTGAATTTTAATGGTTTCTACAACGGGGGTTTGGAGGGGGCCAACCCCCTCTCCATACGTCCATTCCACCAGATCATGGCAAGCAGAGTTCTATTAATAGCGGAGAATTAAAGTATAATTGTGGATTAATTAATATAATCTCATGTTTAAAGTGGTTAAACCTTGTTTAGTTTAAATTGCACTTATGCGCGGTTAATTTATGTTTATCTGCCCATAACTCCAGCTTAACAATTAATTAACCACAGATTAATATGGTGGGATTTTCGGCGGTTCTGCCAATTTAGGAGCTACCCCCAACTTTGGCGGCCCTAATTGGAGTCTTCTCCAGTTTTAGGGGTAGTTTCCTAGGAAAATTTGTTTTGACCATATCTTGAGCAATTTTCGACCAATTTGAGAGCAAGAAGAGTCATTTCTAATAGATTTGGACATTCTGGACTCATTGAAGCATGTTTCAGGAGCTGTAGGTGAATGTAAACAATAATTTTTTCACTTTTGAGCTAATACAGGGGCCCAAGCCATGGAAGCTGGACCAAGGAGATGTAGCCCAGGAGAGGTGAACTCCCTCATCAAAACTCTGTGTTGATGGATCAATTGTGATGGTTTGCTGTATTTGGTTTTGCTGTTGTTCAACATATTTATTTCATGCTTTATGCTCTTGAATTCACTCATAAAACTCAGCTAATATACCTTTTTGACACACATAAACAACAAGGAAACCTATGTACATCAAGCATAAGATCAACAAATAAATTTTAAATCTGAAGATGAAATTAGCACAACAAAACTAATAGTCATACTCAGATCAGTTAGTAAGACAAAATAATATATAAACAAAAGGAATAGAAGGCAAATGACAAATATCCACAAAACATCATGGACCTCTTGCTTCAACTTAAAGCCCCCGATGTTTGTGTTATTCCTTGTTCTAGAATCTCCTAAATCCTCATTTCATCACTCATTAGCTTGTAACTAGCATTTCATGTTTTCTTTTGCCTCTCTTAAGCTGCTCTTTACTTCATGACAAATTGATATTCATAATTGGAGTAGGCCGAACTAAATATTCTTTTGTTTTAATCTTATAAAACGATTGTTGAGCCTACCTATTACATGAAGGGATCACTACAGGGGCCAACCTTTGAATGTACGATGTTTGAAGTAAAAATGAGAATAGGCCGATCTGAATTTGTAATTGGGCCAACCCCCAAGATTACACGTGAAGGAGATTTGAAAATATTATAGGGGTTTGCTTCCTGACTTATGGAGGGTTGTAGTGTCCACTATGTAGGTCAGAGATGGCTTGTTGAAGTCCATACTGTATATGCATGTTTTTACTTGAAGGGTGTTGTGCATCTTGGACTTGTGTGCCCACTTTGAAGGTGCTAAAGCATGCTTTCCCACTTGGAAAATGAAGCTTAGAGAACTTTGGTGGTTGTTTTGGAGACTTATAGAAGAATCTTTGTGCATTAAAGGGCCTTTGGAGGCTGGATGTTGCACCAACACTCCCTATTTCCCTTCATTTATTGAGAAGGGGCACCTTTTGAGGACTTTATGCCCCTAGTTTTTGTACATGTGGCATTTAAAAGCTTGTTTGGCATTATCTTAGGATAATTAATTATTGAAGAAGGCCTTTTGCCCCTCCATAGGCTAACTTAGGGGTTTAACTTAGAAAAATAATACTTTATTATGAAGGAAGTTGAACACCTCCTCTTTAAATAGAGGTGCACTTTATCTCTTTTTGGTATGGAGTTTTGGGGAAGAAATCTCATAGTTAATTTGAAAATTTCTCAGATTTTTCTCTTATAAAATTTGGCTATGGATTTATGTTGCAGGAAACGACCCCCAAGGTAGCATACCCATACCTGAAACTCCTCGAAATGTTGAAACGTGACCGGAACGCCTTTGTGGTGTTTCCTGATTTGGAAATGGCACTGAAACACCGCCAAAATGTTTCGGGGGTGTTTTGGCCCAAATCTGCTCCGTTTCCACCCAATTTCGCCTGGCTTTCGTGACTCTTTTGCTTCTGCGGGCTCACTCAAGCACCCAAGAAGGTTGTGAGGCCCTTCTATGGCCAAAATAGATTTAATATAACACTCAATTTTATCTCTAATCACTCCTCAAACTAATTTATCTCTAATCAATCCACACTCTAGTTCTGCTAAAATAGCAACTTGTTCTATTTTTGTTAATGAAGATGAGGATTAGGATTATAATATGTAATTGCATTTGTCATTAGCTCATGTTATATTTCATTTCTAGCCTATATAGCCATGTATAAAGGTTGATTTTGGATGTAATGCCTTGTCTATAAAGGTTGATTTTCGAATCTTGGATGTGTTGAAAAGTGTAATTAGGTTTGGTCTTCATAGTGACATATGTAATTGTGATTTTATGTAATTGATGTAAAGAAGAAAAACAAAATTATTATTGTAATGCTTGTCTCATGGGTTTCATGAGCAAGGAATTTTATTTTTAGTGGTGGCTCCCATTGTGAGCCTTTAGGATTTGTCATCTAGTCATAAAAGTCAAATTGAGTCTATGTCATGTATGAAGGACACTTCTTGGGCATGTTACATTTTATATGAGTCATTAGATAGGTATAAATAGCCCTCCAACACAAGTACAAACATCTCCCTTCATGTTGGCTTCAAAAGGAATAAAAATAATTCTCCAAAGGACACTGTTGATTTATGGTAGCATCGGATGTGCTCTAGCCTTGTAATTTTGTATATAGGCTAAGACACATGTATTGCATAATACCCAGAAAGGATTTTGGAAAATTCCACTTAGAGATGGTTTAATTAAATTAATTAATCATTTTTTAATGTTTTCCTAAGTCTAAACTTAGGGAAACTGATTAATTAAAGGGTATTAATTAAACTAAGTGTGAATCTTTTAGATAAATTCATGGATCAACTTCCAGTTAATCTTAGCCCTTGATTATGTTTTAATCTTGGCCGTTGAAGGGTCAACGAAAGATTATAAGAAGGAGGGTGAGGGGCCTATGGAAAACACATTGAGCATTTGGCATTTCAAGCTTGTGAGAGAGACAAATTTTTGATCAAGATCGAATCACTAGGGTTGGGTTTGCTAAGTGATTTGATTCAGCGATCAGTTTCAGAGAGGGGCAAATGCAGTAATTGGTCAGGAGGATCAAGAGTACATTTCAGAGAGAGGCAATAGTGATGCAGAGAGAGGCAGCGCAGTCATCTGGAGGGGTGACGCAGTTCCTGAAGGGAATCACACAGAAGATGCAGTGTCTTCTTGATTCAGTCTGGAGATAGCTGGAAGCTGGGGTTTCTGATCCAGGAGGGCCAAAACTCAGTTTCAGATCATCTTGATCATTTGCAGAGGAGAGGTGACGCAGTTCTAGAGGTTGCTCACACAGGCTTACGTAGTAGCAGCATATGCATCACGCAGAGGCAGAGAGGGGCTTCACCAGCGCTGTTCAGATCAGTGGGGGATTTGCAGAGTGAGGTATTTCTCACATTTCTTCTGTTGTCGAGATTTTCTCTGAAGGGTGAGCTAGATATTGGCACCCTAGTTGTACTCAATATTCTGCTGCTTAATAATACAAAACCCTCAGATCTGCTGCATCGGTTTTCCCAAGTTGGGTTTTTCCGAGGACTTAGTCCAAAAATAACTGTGTCAAATATGGATGTTTTTAATTGTATTTTGTTTAGTTTGTTTCAGAACTTAGATCTATTCTGCAACATTATTTGTGTAGACAACTTCAGTGATTACTTCGATATTTCACTGTAATGAAATAATTGTGAAAAATAATAGGAGAAGTAATTCAGATTTGTTGCAGTAGGAATCCAGATTTAGGATTTTTCACATGGTATCAGAGCCTATTCAACCTGAAGCGCAGGAGAAACAAAAGAGAACCAACAGATCAGTGCTGAAGAGACTGGGTACTGCGTAAGCAGCAGTAGAATACCCTAGCAGTTACGCAGTCCAGACCAGGAGGGCATTCCAGCGCAGAGAAATCTCCCTCTGAGAGAGTTGATGAAGGGGTAAGATTTTTCAGTTGCAGAAGAGGCAGAGTAGTAGGCCAGCATAGCTAAAGGACGCAGTAGCTGCACAACAGAGAGTGCTGGTGCATAAGCGTCAGAAAATTTCTGAAAAACACAGTTGGGGATTTCTTGACCTCAGAGAGTTCTCTTACTCAAAGAGACTCAATTTTTTCTCGTGCAGCTGCAGAAGTATTGATTTACTCCTCAAGGAGTGCGTAAGTCTGGCTGAGTAGAGGGTTAGAGGAAGAAATCGACAGTTGAGGAGATGGCCAACAATGGATTGCATGACTAAGATATATTGGAGGGTGCTTCCAACTATTATTTGGAAGTCAAGGATTCAGTTTCTCCTTGATGAGCATGATCTAAAGGCCCTCATTGACAACGCAGTTGCAGAACCACTGGATGCAGCACATCTGAGAGCCTTCAAGAAGAACATAGCAAGAGCCAAACGATTGATCCTAGATGGTGTGAAGGATTACATCGTACCTCACATAGCAGCAAAGAACACTGCTAGAGAAATGTGGGTAGGGCTGGAAAATATATACCAAGGATCTTCTGAGCAACGGAAGATGTATCTAGAGGAGAAGATGTGTAATACCAAGATGAAGAAGGGAGAGCGTTTTGACTCCTTCCTGTCTCGAATTCAGGATAACCGAGACCAACTTTCAGTAGTAGGATCAACACCTAAAGACTCAGAGCTGGTAAGGCTCACTTTGAACTCTGTTTCAGAAGACTATCAGGTCTTTGTCCAAAGCATTCTGGGCAGAGAAAAACTTCCAGCATGGGAAGCAATGTGGGCAGCCTTGCAACAAGAAGAGCTAAGAAGAGATCTACTCAAAATCCATATTGAGGATGGCAGCAGCGGTTCGAAAGTCAAGAAGGAGGAGGAAGACAACACAACCCTTGCATCAAAGGGGCAACAAAGGCAGAAGAAGAAAGATCTGTCTAAGATCAAGTGCTTCAAGTGTGGGGAAATGGGACATTATGCCACACAATGTCCTCTTAAGAAAAAGGACAAGCAGGAGAAGCAAGATCCTCAAGCCGGAGCTGCCAAGATTGAGGCAGAAGCTGATTGTGCTATGTTAGCTCATATTCCTAAAGGAGAGAAGTGGGTTGACTTGGAGTTGTAGATCCAGAATCTACAGGTGGTAGGATCCTTGAGTATTTCCGAACTCTTGGATCACATGCGAGCTACGACAGCCTTAAGACAGTAGTAGGATGGACAGTTGCAGCGGAAGATGAAGAGACAATGCAGTGTCTAGCAGTATTAGAGCCTAATCAGCGCAGAAGAGGAGCAACATCAGCAACAGCGCAGTGCACAGTGGTGCAGCACAGCGCAGTGCAGAGCAGCAACAACGCAGCATATTCAGAGAGTTAGTGCAGAAGTTAGCAGCAAACAGTCTTATTATCCAAGATGCAGTTTTACTTGTCCAATTTCGGATTGGTTTTCTGTTGCAATTAGCAACAACACAGCAGTAGTTGAGCAGCAACAGCGTAGTGCACAGTGGTGCAGCGCAGTGCAGAGCAGTGCTCACGCAGTGCAGCAGCATGGTTGCAGAATTCAGAGGGAGTTGAAGAACAGTAGCAGTTGGCAGCAGCATGCAGAGTCAGCAGCAGTTCAGATGCAACATTTGTGTAGTGTTGGTGAGCATCATCAACAACACAACAACAGATGTTACAGAAGTCAGAGCAACACATTAAGTTGTATTGCAAGAGCACTTTCCTTGCTAAGAGGGAATGTTGATTTATGGTAGCATCGGATGTGCTCTAGCCTTGTAATTTTGTATGCAGGCTAAGACACATGTATTCCATAATACCCAGAAAGGATTTTGGAAAATTCCACTTAGAGGGGGTTTAATTAAATTAATTTACTATTTTTTAATGTTTTCCTAAGTCTAAACTTAGGGAAACTGATTAATTAAAGGGTATTAATTAAACTAAGAGTGAATCTTCTACATAAAGTCATGGATCAACTTTTAGTTAATCTTAGCTCTCGATTATGTTTAAATCTTGGTCGTTGAAGGGTCAATGAAATATTATAAGAAGGAGGGTGAGGGGCCTATGGAAAACACATTGAGCATTTGGCATTTTCAAGCTTGTGAGAGAGACAACTTTTCCATCAAGATCGAATCACTAGGGTTGGGTTTGCTAAGTGATTTGATTCAGTTATCAGTTTCAGAGAGGGGCAGATGCAGTAACTGGTCAGGAGGACCAGGAGTACATTTCAAAGAGAGGCAACAGTGACGCAGTGAGAGGCAGCGCAGTCATCTGGAGGGGTGACACAGTTCCTGAAGGGAATCACACAGAAGTGACACAGTGTCTTCTTGATTCAGTCCGAAGATAGCTGGAAGCTGGGGTTTTTGAGCCAGGAGGGCCAAAACTCAGTTTCAGATCAACTTGATCATTTGCAGAGGAGAGGTGACGCAGTTCCAGAGGTTGCCCATGCAGTGGCAGCATAAGCATCACGCAAAGGCAGAGAGGGGCTTCACCAATGCTGTTCAGATCAGCCGGGGATTTGTAGAGTGAGGTATTTCTCACATTTCTTCTATTGCCGAGATTTTCTCTGAAGGGTGAGCCGGATATTGGCACCCTAGTTGTACTCAAGATTTTGCTACTTAATAATGCAAAACCCTCAGATCTGCTGCACCGGTTTTCCTGAGTTGCGTTTTTCCGGGGACTTAGTCCAAAAATAACTGTGTCAAATGTGGATGTTTTTCATTGTATTTTGTTCAGTTTGTTTCAACACTTAGATCTATTCCGCAACATTATTTGTGTAGACTGCTTCAGTAATTACTTCGATATTTCACTGTAATGAAATAATTATGAAAAATAATAGGAGAAATAATTTAGATTTGTTGCAGTAGGAATCCAGATTTAGGATTTTTCACAGACACATCGGCTCATCTTCATGACAGGTCGACTTATTATCATGGCCAACAACTATAAATAGGCCACTCGGCCTCATTTCAGAGAAAGGATTTTCGGTCAGGTTCTGAAGTTAGCAAGTGGTGGAAGATCAACTAAAGGGTCAAGAAAGATTGTCCTATAACCAACGAAGTGAAGAAAAGGGAGAGTGAGGTATGTACTATCAATTGGATTTGTTTTGGGACACATGTGCGAAGAAGGAGGAGGTCTTTTTCTGCACAAAGTGCCAAGAGGAATTACAGTCCTCTTAGGTAGACGAGTTAGAAGAAGAGCAAGTCTGAGAGGAAACTGAGGCAAGCTAGGAGTCCCTATGCAAAGAAGGCCTAATTCTAGGAGGCGGAAACTAATAAAGGTCTGAAACAGAAGGAAGCCAAAGTTGAAGGGTAATCGAGAAGAAGGAAGGAGCAGAAGTTTGACTAGTGTTGACCTGGGCTCGAAAGAGAAGTAGTGAAAGGGAATTTGTGTCTTGGTCTTGGAGAGGCAAATAGGTCATGGGTCTTGGTCTTGGTATTCATCAATTGAAGTCTCTATAAGAAGAAAAATTTGTTCGAGTTTTCCTCTCAAGTAGGAGAGATTTTGGCCTTGTCTGATTCCCTATATTTTGTGTCTCTTGTCTCTTTATGGTGCATGCATTGATCGCTGTTTGATGAAAAAGAACACTAATAATCTAAGAAAGAGAAGATCCTAATCTAAGCAATTAAAAGCATTCACAAGCAGTTATCATAAGTAGAGAAATCAATTAACCTTGATGCCCTAGATTTCTCAACAGGATGTGCAACCTCATTTATAAAGGATAATTTTGGATTTTGAATCATGTAATCATCTATGTGAGTTAACATAGATAAGGTTTTCCTTCTAATTATGTGTCTCATTCTTTTTTTACTTGCAAGATGCATTATTAAATTATTTATACAAAAATTTGTGTACATACATACAAACATATATATATATATATATATATATATATATATATATATATATATATATATATATATATATATATATATATGACGTTTTGCTCGAAATTTCCATTTTTGGGGGGTCGCGTTTCAAGCCGTACCCGTTTTGGAAACTTCTATACGTTTCGGCATTTCGTGCAACTTAGCTATGGATATTTTAAGTTGAGTGGATTGACTTGGGGAGGATATTTTTGCTTGGAGGGATTTTCTCTTGGATTGATGAAGTGATTTTATGGTGAATCACGCTATTTTGTTGTGAGTATCTTCTTCCATTTGCTACTGTTGTAGAATTAGGGCATCGATGATAATTTCATCTTGAAATATTGAAACTTTTATGGCTCTACAATCTCCGTTGCAAAATTTGTCACCAAGTATCCATCAAGAAAACTTAGTATAACATTCCTTGACCTCAAATCTCCAGTTGATTGGATATAACTAGGGTTTGATGGAGATGTTTTTCTGTTAAATTTGGACAACTAGGTCCAAACTCCATGTTATGATGCTCAGATTAAGAGGCTAATATTTTTGTTGGATTCCTCTTTCGGAGAGGTGTAAAATCCATATATAATATGTCTTAATCCGATGAGCAGAACATTTATTTTGAATTTCTTATTCATAATAAATTATATGTGCAGGTCGGCCTTAAGGTTTCACACCCCCAACAGATGTGTCACACCCCCCAATGATGGATATAAATACAGGCAAAGTTGGAGAGCATTTCATCCAACACAACTCACATCTTCTTCTCTCATCGCGATGTAGTACGAGCCCTTAGAAGATATTTCCTTTGCCTCACACGTGTGAAGAAGATGAAGAAGAAGGACGAATTTCTGTACGGCTGAGCTGAAGGACGAGTTGCTGCAACTAGGGTTTTGCTGGAAGTTTGACCAGCGTTGACTTTGGTCAACGCATGGTCCGAATGGGCTGAAATTTGGTGAGAAGTTCGATTTTGGAAGGCCGTACTGTTTGGCACAAAAATCGAGGTCAAAGGGTTGACCAATCTGCTGATGCGTTGACTTTTAGCTTGCTGCCCTGTGTTGACTTTTTCTGGACAGCGTTGACTTTTTTGGAGTTGACTTGGGTTGACTCGTATGCTGATTGGAGGACTATTGTGACACATTCTGGGTTGGCTGACCAAGGAGACTTTGCTGGTTGAAGCATCCTGTTTACCGCCGTAACGCACCACCACATTTTTCCTGTTTCTGATTTGTCTTCTATAAGATCCACTTATATGTTCTATCTGCATTTTACTTAACTATTTGTATGATTGCTGTGAGAAAAGTAAAAGTTGCTCCAAGCATAGAACATCTACAAAAATTTACATGGTATCGGAGCTGAGGTGAAGACAAACTCTATCTTTAGCAATCACCACCGGAAGAAATGGGTTCCACAAGTCTTGAATTCAAGGAGAATGACAAGCTCACTGGAAGGGATGACTTCCATGCCTGGAAGATGATATTAGATCTCAAATTGGAAGACCATGATCTCTTGGATCATGTGCTGGGTAAGATTCAAGAACCTCCATCCAATGTTACCGCTGCTGTTAGAAACAAGTATAAGAAGGGAGAGATCAAAGCAAAGCTGATGATCAGGGAATCCATACATAAGAGCCTGGTTGCCTATATATCTGAACTAGGCACATCCAAGGAGATGTATGACAAATTGATCCTTATGTTCAAAGTAAACAATGTGAACCAAGTGCTATTCCTCAAGAATGTTGAAGAATATGAAGAAGGGCCGGGATGAGTCTGTTCAAACTTACTTTCTGAAATTGACCGAAACAAGGACCAATCAAGCATATTGGGAGATAACGCTGGACGTGGAGATGTTCTCACCGACTGAGGACTCCATGAATGGCAAGTATTCTGCAACTACCATTCTCAACAATAATACCATTCCAACTTTGATGAGCTTCGTTCTAGATGTATGCAAAAGAAGAAACAAGATGAAGGAATCTGATAATGACAGCAAATGTCACTTATGGTGCTCAAAAATTTATGACACTCTGGTGGTCCTAAGAAAAAAGGAAGAGCACGGGCCCAAAGAAAGAAGGGCAAGTGTTTCACTTGTCATAGGCCTGGTCACTATGCTAGAGAATGTCCTTTCAAGAAGGATTCTCCCGATAGTGATGACAACAACAACAACCGGAGGAATGGAAATCAAAGAAACAACAGGTCCAAAGGAAAGAGGAAGGCTCACTTTGGTGGAAACAATCAACCTTCTAAAAGGTCTAGAAATACCAGGTATGAGGAGTCTAATGTTGTTGATAAAAGAAATGAGTATATTCTTGTATCTGCTCTCTCAGCTGCATCTCCGCCCGACACTATGGATGTCTGGCTAATCGATAGTGGTGTCTCAAGACACATCACCGGATTCAAGGAAGCACTTTCTGACATGGTTGAAAGGGATACTAATCTAGAAATTATCCTTGGGGATAATGCCACTTATCCCGTGAAAGGGACCGGGACTGTGACCCTCCACTTGTCTCAAGGTCAAGTCCTCCGTTTGCAAGATGTACTCTATGTACCCAAATTGAAGAAGAACCTTGTGTCTGTATCTGCCATGGAAGACAAAGGATTCAATGTAACTTTCTCTGATGGAAAGGTGCTCATGTGGAAGGAGAGCTTCAATGAAGCTATCTCAATTGGTTTTAGAGTTGGTACACTCTATCAGGTTGGAGGGAGTCCGTTGGGAGCTATGACTTGTGATACTATCCGACAAACTGAACTATGGCACCGAAGATTTGGACACCTTCATTACAAGGCCCTTCCCGCAAGGAAGGTGGTGACAGGGATGCCTGACTTTGGAAATAATCATGAAGGTGTATGTAAGGGCTGTGCTGAAGGAAAACATACAAGGGGACCTTTCCCCTCAAGTGTCACAAAGACATCTGATATATTGCAACTGGTCCATTCTGATATATCTGGTATGTTGCCCGTGACATCCCTGGGGGGATGTTCTTACTACATGACATTTACCGATGACTTCTCTCGCAAAACCTGGATATACTTCTTGAAGAAGAAGGATGAGGCTTTCATGTGGTTCCGTACCTTCAAAGCCTTGGTGGAAAATATGACCGTAAAGAAGATCAAGATTTTGAGGACTGACAATGGCACTGAATATGAGTCAAATGAGTTCAAAGACTTTTGCAGAGAAGCTGGCATTAAGAGGGAGACTACCACTGCATATACTCCTGAGCAGAATGGTGTTGCTGAACGCAAGAATAGGACCATTGTGGAAGCTGCCCGTGCCATGCTATGTGACCAGGGTCTACCGAAGTTTCTGTGGGGAGAAGCTGCAAATACTGCTGTGTACATTCAAAACCGATGCCCTCATTCCGCTCTGGACTCCAAAACTCCCGAAGAGGTTTTCTCTGGTAAGAAACCCGATGTCTCACATTTTAGAATTTTTGGATGTCCTGTCTATTTTCATGTGCCGAAAGAAAAGAGAAGTAAGCTGGATGCTTCTGGGAAGAAAGGAACGTTTGTGGGTTACAGTGAGACTTCTAAGGCCTATAGAGTCTATGTACCTGGTCAAAGGGAAGTAGAGATATGCCATGATGTCACTTTTGACGAAGATGCTTCCCTGAAGAAAGTAGTAGATCTTCCAAGATCTGAAGAAAATCATGAAGAAAGGCTTGGAAATCAAGAAGAACCGCAGGATGAGACAATGCCTGATATTGAAGGACCAATGGACCCTATTGATCCATCTCCTTCACTGGGAAAGAGACCATCATGGCTCAGGGACACCCTCGAAGATGCTGAGTGACATGCTGCCCCAAGGGGGACATTTCGAGAAAGCAAGAAGCCGTGTAGATACTAAGGGTATCTAGCTGCCATGAGTACTATTGTACAATCTGAACCTGGATCTTTTGAGGAAGCCGTAAAGCATCAAGTCTGGAAGGATGCTATGCACGAAGAATACGAGTCCATAATGAAGAATGATGTCTGGGATGTGGTCCCGAGACCGAAGGACAAATCTGTTGTCACCGCAAAATGGCTCTACAAGATCAAACATGGATCTGATGGGAGTGCTGAAAAGTTCAAGGAAAGGTTTGTTGCCCGTGGCTTCTCTCAAAAGGAAGGAATTGACTATGATGACATATTTGCACCTGTGGCACGATATACCACCATTCGATCAATCATAGCCCTTGCTGCTACGCAAGGATGGAGTCTTCATCAGATGGATGTCAAGATCGCTTTTCTGCATGGTGCAATAAAAGAAGAGGTGTATGTAGAACAACCTCCGGGATTTGAAGTTCAGGATCGAGACACTCATGTCTGCAGGTTGAAGAAAGCCCTCTATGGGTTAAAGCAAGCACCCAGAGCTTGGTACGAGAGGATGGATAGTTACTTGATGAAGTTGGGCTTCACTCGAAGTAATGCTGATCCAAACCTTTACTTCAAGGTTGTGCAGGGGAAGCCTCTCATTCTAGTGCTGTATGTGGACGACCTCTTCCTGACAAGTGATGACCCTCTCATTCATCAATGTAAGAGGGAGCTCGCTGCCGAGTTCGAGATGAAGGACCTAGGACTGATGCACTATTTCCTAGGCCTGGAGGTCTGACAGAGACCTCGAGAGATTTTCCTTTCTCAAGGAAAATATATTGTGAAGCTTCTGGAAAGATTTGGGATGGTGGACTGTAAGTCCGTGTCGACACCAATGGAACTCAACTTTAAAAAGTTGAGTGGCAGCGCTGCTGGGCCTATCTTGGCCAATCCTACTGAGTATCGTCAACTCATAGGAGCTTTGATGTTCTTAGTGAACACCCGTCCGGACATATGTTTTGCAGTGAACACTTTGAGTCACCAGATGGTTGAGCCTCATCATTTTCACTGGGTTGGTGCCAAGAATCTTTTGAGATATCTTCGGGGCACGATAAACCATGGGCTGAGATACACTGCCGGGAGTGTGATACTCCGTGGATATACTGATGCCGATTGGGCTGGCAGTGTGGTGGATCGTAAGAGCACATCTGGATGTTGCTTCCATCTTGGTTCTGCCTCGATCTCATGGATGAGCAGGAAGCAGAAGTCGGTGGCTTTGAGCACCGCGGAGGCCGAATACATTGTTGCTAGTATGGCCTGTTGTGAAGCAGTTTGGTTGCGGAAGCTCTTTAGTGAGCTGTTTGGACATGTGCTAGATACCACTGTGATACTCTGTGATAATCAGAGTGGGATTCGTATGACTGAGAATCCTGTGTTCCACGACCGATCCAAGCATATTGATATCAGGTACCACTTTATCCTGGATATGGTACAGCGAGGCGCCGTAAGGCTCGATCATATAGGAACTGATGAGCAGGTCGCGGATATTCTCACTAAGCCCCTGGGGAAGGTCAAGTTCCTAACCTTCCGTGAGAGTCTTGGTGTCGTGGAAAGACCCTATGATGTGGGTCCTGTTGGACGATGAGCTCTGGGAGCTCTGGGGGGCTTTGGGGATAGCCTCTCGGAGCTATAAGCACTCATAATGCTTCTGCCCCACCCTTGTGATTATTGAGCTGGTTCGCCTCTCATTTATCTGTGCCCCGTATGCATCCTACCCACTGAGTTCAGGGCTCATGGGAAGTACCTCTCATTTGGCCAATGAGGTGGGAAAAGCTAGAGACTATTAGCAAAGACTGATGGACGCATCAGAGATTGCCGTACTCTCTATCTAGGATGGCACGGCCCAACCACTTGATCTGGGATCAAGTTTAGTGAGGTCTGGGACCTCTGCCTGACTTCGGGTCAGATGAACCAACTTTGGGTTGGTTGGATACTCTTCATGAGTTTGATAGAGGTTTTGAACCTTTGGACTGATTAAGTCAGTCGGGGGATGATGTCTTTGTGATTGACCCACTTCTGTTCTGAAATAAAGAGGCCAGCAAAGCAAGTTACGGCGGGATGACGCACGATGTTTGATGGCACTGATGGATGGAGTTCTCCCTAGTTGAGAGGGAGTGTTAAATTTGGACAACTAGGTCCAAACTCCATGTTATGATGCTCAGATTAAGAGGCTAATATTTTTGTTGGATTCCTCTTTCGGAGAGGTGTAAAATCCATATATAATATGTCTTAATCCGATGAGCATAACATTTATTTTGAATTTATTATTCATAATAAATTATATGTGCAGGTCGGCCTTAAGGTTTCACACCCCCAGCAGATGTGTCACACGCCCCAATGATGGATATAAATACAGGCAAAGTTGGAGAGCATTTCATCACAACACAACACACATCTTCTTCTTTCATCTGATGTAGTACGAGCTCCTTAGAAGACATTTCCAGCCCACACATGTGAAGAAGAAGGACGAATTTCTGTACGGCTGAGCTGAAGGACGAGTTGCTGCAGCTAGGGTTTTGCTGAAGGTTTGACCAGCGTTGACTTTGGTCAACGCATGGTCCGAATGGGCTGAAATTTGGTGAGAAGTTCGATTTTGGAAGGCCGTACTGTTTGGCACAGAAATCGAGGTCAAAGGGTTGACCAATCTGCTGCTGTGTTGACTTTTAATTTGCTGCCCTGCGTTGACTTTTTCTGGACATCGTTGACTTTTTTGGAGTTGACTTGGGTTGACTCGTTTGCTGATTGGAGGACTGTTGTGACACATTCTGGGTTGGCTGACCAAGGAGACTTTGCTGGTTGAAGCATCCTATTGACCGCCGTAACGCACCACCACATTTTTCTTGTTTCTGATTTGTCTTCTATAAGATCCACTTATATGTTCTATCTGCATTTTACTTAACTATTTGTATGATTGCTGTGAGAAAAGTAAAGTTGCTCCAAGCATAGAACATCTACTAAAATTTACATTTTCTCTCTCTCAACTTGCTCCAATCAAGTCTTTAGCCATAGACTCACTCCTTATCCGACTTCATATGCCTAGAGCTTCCTTTGTTAGCCAATGCATTGATCCTTCATTCTCCATCACTTTATACCTTTTTTGCAAATCAATAAATACTATTTTTCTAGGGTTTCACTCTCCCAAGAAATCTTGTAGTTATGATGTTTTGGGGTATTCCATTTGAACTCTAACCCTGATTACTCTAAGAAACCTAGTAATCCTATTTTCCACCGAAGCCCTAATTGATCAAATCATTTTATTTGTGGAGTGGGAAGTAGAAGCTTTGGAGATATTTTGACTTGGTGTGATTGGGCCATTAGGTCTCTAGGATCTACAGGGAGTACCCCCCTCCATTCAGAGGAGAGGTGGCCTGAAGCGAGAAGAGGGTTAGTGAGGTGACGATGACCCCCTTTGAGGTGCAGTGGGTCTCACACTTGAGATTTTGGACTTTATCTCTAGAAGTGCAAGATTTTGCTTTAACATTTTTGGTGCTATTGCTGGGAATAAGTTTGGTTCTTGGAAGATGAAACTGCAAGAAGTTTGACTTTGAAGATCTTTCCATCCAGGAGATTCTATAGGAAGAACGAAGACCTTGTTCTCACAGATTTTGAAGACATTGTGCTTTTGAGGTGAGACAAACACAATTATGATGGCATTAACAACATACCTTGGTGATTCCATTGTGAAAAGGTATGGGATTGCAAATTTGAATTTTCATTGCTAAATATTTGCATGGATGAAAGATGGCTCCTTGGGATTTACATGTATTGTTTCCTGCACTAGATATTGAAAACATCCTAGAATACCCAAATAAGCCTCATTCAAATTTTATGAGAAGCTTCCAACATTTAATGGTTTCTCCTTGGTTGTTGTCTATCTTGTTGTTTATGGGACATATCTCAAAATTCGAAGGAACTCATGAAGATGTTGAGATGAGGTTATTTATTTTTCTTTGGGACAAGAGCGCAATGGCTAGGTTAAGCACTCTTGTAGTCTGAAGATGATATTTGTTACTTTTTTATGGTTGGGTAGCATCAGACAGGTGTTCTAGTCTCGACTTTGGTCAGCGAGGCTCAGAAACACATGAACTCTAGAACCCATAAAAAGTTTCAGGAGAAAACACCTGGAGATGGATCAATTAAGTTAATTAGTCAATAATTAAATATTTCCCAAGTCTAACTTAGGAAAAGAGATTATTTAACAGGAATTAGTTGAGAAAGGTGAGATTTCTCCTGAAACTCACATGGATTGACTTAGAGATGTTCTTAACTGTTGATGAGGATTTAATCATGGTCGTTGGTGAGGCAACGAGAGATTATAAGAGGAGGTTGATGGGGTTGGAGCAAGACACACTTGTGTTCGATTTTCCTTGGGCCGATTGAGCTACCCAGTTGCAAAGATAGAACAAGGGAGAAAAGTTTGAGCTAGAACGGACGCTGTAATAACACCAGAGTAGCAACAATGAGTCCCTTGGAAGATCGAGATACCCAGTTGCAGAGATCGAGCAAGGGAGAGAAGTTCAAGCCAGAAAATATGCAGCTGTAGCGGTAGATCAAGCTATCCAATAGCAACAACTGAGTAGGTAAAAAGAGTTCGAGCCAGAAGAAACATAGAGATAGAGAGGGAGCAACATAAGTGAATTCAAGAGGAATTTCCAGTTCCAAAGAGGCAACACAAAGAGGTCGAGTTATTCCACTAGAGGTTGCGCAAGCACTACACATGCAGCTTTTGTGAGGCTGTTCGATTGGGTTGAGCAGGATGTCAATTTAGTTGCTAGAGGCCAGGAAAATTTTCTAGAGGGTCGAAGAATCACTTCCGGCGACAACAACAGGCAAGACGTCACACTAAGAGGCAGATTCCAGGAGTGTGAGTTACAGGCTGCGTAGAGGCTCGTGTAGGGGTTTTGGACGACCATTTTTTTGAGTAGTGTTGTGCCGGGATTGCCCGTGGAGGAGGGAGAAATTCCCTCAAATAATTTTGCCAGATTTTATTGTTGAGGATTGCCAATATTTGACATCCATATTGTACTCAGAATTTCACTGCTGATTATAATAATTAAAACCCTCATCTGCTGCATCGGTTTTCCCGCATTGGATTTTTCCAGGGACATTTGTCCAAAAATAACGGTGTCAAATTTTTGTGTGTGCTCTATATTTCTTAGTTCCAACATTTTTATTTTCTACAATGTTTTTCTTTGTGAAGAATTGTAGTGTGATTTATTCGTTGTTTGTCGTAGCAATTTAACTGCATAATTAGTCAGTGAGAAGAATAAATTTCCAGTTGTTGCAATTTAAGGAAAATTTCACAATATATTCTCTCAAAAATCTTATTGAAAGTTCAATCAAGAATTGTGGCCCATGTTACCTGCCAAAAGTGGGTGACCCCATAGGAGAATTTTTCTCCTAGTTATCTCTACATCCGGTAGCCAGCAGCCCCTGACAACCATCGATGTGTTTATCTCCGCTCCCTGCATCAATCGTATGTCCCCTCACCCGTCTATCAAGAGCATATGTTAGAAGGTGGGCAATCCAACCCGAAAGGTATGTTTTTCATTGTGCAATTAGGTGCTTATGCTTGTTTTTCTTAGGCATTTTGAGCATGCATTATTGGGTGACTTGGAAGAAGGAAGGGCTTTGACCGTGGTTTTGTTCCCTCACCATAAATGGGGGGTTAATCCTCGATCCTAATCCTGTGGGATGTCCCTTATTAGACCATGGTTTTAGGAAGGACACTACTTGGGAAACCCCAATTTCGGTAGCGTGGTCCCGTTTTCCCGTTCCACATTTTTCACTACCCTTCGCACATTACAAACCCTATTTCATCATTTTCCTTCTCTAGGTCCACATGAGCACTGGGTCCATAAGGCACTAACACCCCCCCTTGTCCGCATATCTGGGTCAGGCCTAGAAACATTGCCTTGGAGGTTGACGCAACTAAAAGAAAGTTAAAAGCATATCATGGCCACAAGAAAGAAACAAAGAGGAAGAATATTATAAAATGCAAAAGATGGTTGGGACATTTGATATAGCACATGGGCAAAATCCAAACATGAGCTTTACACCTTATCATTATGGCCATCACCCTGGTTCCTAGGGCCCATGAGTGCCCTCACATCATTAAGGAACCCATGCACGTACTAACCCCTGGTGGGCGATGAATTGCCCCACCTTAAGGGGGTAATGACTTCTTACATCATACACAACATGCTCTCATTTCCTGGAGCCCCGAGCAGTAATACAAAGTCAAAGGGAAAATAAAGAAGGGTGGAAAAAAAAAGGTTGGGGTAACTCATGTATCCACGATTTCTCCCTCCTACATCTATACACCCAATATGTGGACATCCTCATCATTCCCACCTTCGAACCCATGCCATTTGGCCTTGAGACCCCCATGCCCCCATCCATTCATCATCATTCACATGAAACCCATCAATAGAAGGATGTATGAGGGGCCTATCTTTCCCCTTAGGGGATGGGAACAACTAATAGGGTCGTTTATTAACTACTCCTACCTAGGGAGGTAACATTGCTTCGAGATCAAAGCCCCAAATGTGGAAGGGAAGCCCCATATGAAGTCTCAATATGCCCTTGATAAACAAGTTTGGTTCATTTAGATGCACTAATGAATTATTGTACCTGATGGTAAGGATGCAGCACTTGACATTATATGTAATGGGCAGGTCGTTTCATCATGGTTTGGGCAACTTAATTAGGGCCCAAGTCCACCAGAGGATCATATTGACATTCCCGGGTGAAGAGTTGAGAGCCATGAGACTCCCATCATGTATAGAGCATCATTTCATGCCATGGGAACTGTAGAAATTTATTAACACTGATGTATTACCAGATTCTCCTGATCTAACAAATTAATCTTATGTTAAATACAAAATCCTTCCACTGTTAATTTTGCGGAAATTAAATTGCCAATTGCAAACACATGTGAAGAAAATCAATTGCACATAAACACAATTGTTTAACGGGAAAGCTTAAAGCTAAAAACCCCAACTATCATATATTATGTATGTCAATGGATCATGTAATAATCTCATACAAAGCTTAGTACATCAAGCTCTTAGTACAATCAACAATCATTACACACTGTCATGCAGAAATTTGCATATCTATGCACCAATTTCTTGCCTCCTGACAGTGTGCCTCCACTGTGCAATCCCTGCTAAAGAAGACCCCTGAATGAATTCGAATTGGCCTTGCCTTGACTGCGCAATCCTCGTTGGCATCTCCAATGTGTGTCAGATGCATGGAATGCATCACTATAGTCACAACAAATAGTCTATCTCACCCTTTCACCTATCTCTCCATTGGGTCTCCACTGGAACTGACATGCAAGTAGTTAACTGCTGTATTTGTTCAGTTGTTAGTGAGTTATTAGTTGTGAATTAATTAGCTAATTAATTCACTGAACTCTCACTAGTCTATCTTTTAGTTAGACTAGATACAATTAGCTCAACTGAGTTTAACTCACTTAACTGAGTTAAACTAAATAACAACTCCCATAACTACTCTTCCAACTCTGTCATAACTTTGCCACTTCAGTTCTAACTGAGTCCTCCATGCATGAGCCACCAATAACCCTAGGAATTGCATAATTCCTTCAGCCCACTAATTTGCTAAATCTGTTCACTGAAATAAAGTGCTCCAAGAGAATAAGTTGATATTTATTGTCAGATTATTATCAAGGGCTAATAATAATTGACATGCGCCTATTTTTAGATTGATGATCTATAAATAGACTTCGCCCAATATTCTAAAAATAGAATTTCATCTATTTTTCACATTTGACCGACCATCTACATATAGCATCATGCAACTTATAGAATATGTTCACCATGTCTAAAAATAGACATACACCTAAAAATAGTCTGCGGGCCCCACTTAGTGAAGGTGCTTACTTTTCACTAAGCTCATCATCTTGTTGAATCTCAACAGGAACCTTCAACACCCTCAACAATCTGCTCTTTATGCCCCACATTATTCACGAGATGATGCACTTAGACCAGTGTGCCCTAACTGGCATAGCATTTACCACATGGTGTGGCAGTTGATCCAAGGCCCAAAGGAGGTTTGTCTCACCCTTTGGGTCATGGGAGGGAAAGCACCATCATCAAAGCCCTCAGTATTGGAGCATTACAGGCTATTACATCACCGGGAGACCCATGAGACCAACTCTTGTGCCCCAAACACAAAATTGGGGCCTACATGATGATTTTCATGGAGAGTTAGGGGCCATCCCCTAGTTTGAGATTTATGGAACCCTCTCACACATTTTGGCACAAAGAGGACTCAGTGTGGCCTTCCAACGACCCTACATCAGCATGACGTCATCATTTCAGCTTGTATTTGGATGGCTAATTCATATTTTGTAAAGTTACTTGGTCGACTTGTAACCAAGGGATGTATCTTGCCCATTTTTATAATGTTAAGGGGTTAGTAGGCATAATTCAACCTAGTAGGACACATATAAATAGAACATAACTTCATTTGTAATGATCATCGTCGCACTTGGATTCTTTCTCTTGTAAAGAACTCACACTTGTTTCTTTAGCTATTAGAGAATCTTTTGGAATGCATTTTGACATTTGGAGCTAATTCGCATTACTTCTTTGGAGCTATTTATTAGATCTTGGATGGATATATTGCATGTCATCTTGTAACTGCTTAATGTTGATGGAATTTTTCTCTTGAATTTGTCTAATGTATGGAATTGTTGCTTCTAGAATGTGCTAATCGTGCCCTAATTATTGAAAATTAATTTTGGAAGGTTTTCTAGTTGAATATTGCATATGTTACTCAATGTATGACATGTAATGAATGTTCCTAGTAGAGGAAATTCTTGAACTCCATGAAATTCCATTATCTTTGAAGTAGGTAAATGCTTAAATGTGGTACCGATGGCATCATTTTTAAGCCTCCTAAGAGACAATTTAGCTCATGTTGAACATCCTAAGACTCCATATGCCCAAAGGGCAAGGCACTAATCCAAGTCCTTGGTGGTCATCTCTACTTTTCATCCATAATTTTTCCTCTTAAAATTTGGTCCTTTTAAGCCTAGGGCTTGCAGTGAAATTTTAGGGAGGATATTTTTCAGGAATTTGAGAACCTAAACATCAACATTAGAGTCTAGGCTACCTATGCTCCAAGTTTGGTGGGCATCCACTTGAGTTTCATCCATAAAATCTCTTGCCCTAGGTGTGCTCCAAGAGGGAAACCATAGGTTCTTCTCCCTCAACTTGAGGACGTCCTTGAAGGTTGTATGAGATTAGTACTTGTTGAAGTAAATCATAAGAAACCTTTTTTCTCGAGCCTTGACCTTGTGAATACTTATTACCATTGAAAAAATTCAAAATTCTAGGTCTTGCGCCTTCTTTTCTAGGGTTTTTTCTTAGAGAGCGATTTTCTTCTTTGAAGCCTTGTACCTTTATTGAGCCTCTCTTTCAAATGAGCTCGAGCTTCATCACCTTGTGCCTTTAACCTTAGAACATCTATTAAAGGTGATCATTTTTTTACTGGGACTCCGCCCATCGGTGAAAGTACGTAAAGAGCAGGGGACCTTGGTTGTGGTGATAGTGGGCCATTGTCCCATTGTTATCACTTAGTCTAGCTTTTTGTCCTATAGGATTTCCCTCTCTAGGGCCCGCTAGATTTTGTGGTAATAGCCCAAAAATGCAGAGTTTTGAGGACACCTGCCATCTCTTGTTGGAAACCCTGCATCATGAAGGTCTACGTGCTCTTCTTGCAAGAGATGAAAGTATTGATCAAGATGATGATAGAGGCCTTCTAAGTTCTTGGTCATGTGGAAGGCAACGAAGGCATTGAAAAGGGAGACACATTGGAGGAAGAAGGTTTCCTTGATCTTGTGGAAAATGATAATGAAACCTTGGTGAAGAAGGGTCTTGTGGGCTTCCTTGAAGATGATTATGAAGCTTGCCTTTCGGAGCAAGTCACTAGGGTGCTATTTGAAGAACATGAGGAAGATCGAGGAATGTACCAAACATAGCAGAAATTCGTCATGGATTCTCATTTGAATCTCCAAATCTTGATGATGAATTTGCTGATCAAGAAGGTAGAGATGATGTCAGTGGTCATGATTGAAGCAAGCAACCGATAATTTGAAGGGGACAACACTGCTAGTGTCATTGAGAAAGAAGTTCCTATGGTGGCATGTGAAGAGGAGGAAGTGTGTAATGTCCTCAATTAAATTAATTTTGTTAGGAAGAATTTCCATTTTTGCAATTTGGGTGTCGGCACTGTTTTGGCATGTAAAACTTAGGAAAAGTGGGTTGAGGGAGTCCCCACTTAAATTTTGGAGAAATGGAGGCCACCAACATTAGAGAAAAAGATAAATTGATAGTGGGGATGTGGGGGCCACCCAAAGGAGGAATTTTAACCCCGTAGGAAAATCGAGCGAGGGAGAAGGGAGAGAAAGGAGGGTGAATTGGTGGAGCCCACAAGGAGAGAGAGGGGGCAACAAAAATAAATAGAAGGAAGATGCACCATTTTGGGGGCTTTTGAAAAATTAAATTTTTGATATAGAGTACTCTTGAGCTGCTTAGCCAAGACTAGCAGTGCTGCTTAGCACAAGGAGATTTTCGGGCGGAGATCTCAACTCTCTCTTCGGTGGAACTAGAGTGCCACCCTAAGAGAGAATTTCAGAGCTTATTGGAGAGGAGATTGCTGGAGTTTGTGGGTCATTTCCAGCCATAATTCAGCCAGTTCTAACCTCCAGGAGGATGCAGTGCTGGAATTCGTTCTGCTTGGTTGTGGGGTCTGCAAGGGGAATTTCAGTGGGAGAAATTAGGAGAAAATTCCTTGATATTGGACCAGACTTCGTGGGGAGTTTCAGGGCCTGAGGTTGTTGTTCCAGTGAGAACCAATTTCGACATTTCTAGGGCCTGCGCAGTGTTTTCTTGGACATGAATTCGTGGGGTTGTTTGCTAACTAGGTTGTGAAGGATTGAGGAGGAATTCACTATCATCTTCTGGGAGAATTTTGTAGGGAGCTCTACAACCTTTGAGGGAGGAATTGAGACCAGAATTGCAACAATGGCTTAAGGGGGGACGCAGAACCAACAAAGGAGGGTGTAGCACAAAATTGGGTAATTCCGGGAGGTCGAAATCAGCCCGAAACATTTTTGGGTTTTGATGGCCTAGCATCAAGGAATCTGCTCCTAATTTTGTAGAACGTTTGGAGGAGTTCGGGTGCCCCAAACAGCAGAAAGTTTCTATAGTTATTTGGTTGCTAGTTGGGATGAGTGAGCTTAAATTTGGGGTTCCGAGTGGTCGGTAAAATTTATCCAAACCCTTTCGGGTTTTTGTGGCTTTTATGTGGGGAGACACAAGGAAAAATTGCAGAAATTTCTGGGCACTTTTGAGGGGTCAAATACAGGGTTGTTTCTAGTTGCAACAACAATTTACACCAGGCAGGGTGCAGTTTCTTCTGGGAGCTTTTCTGTCACTTGGAGCCATTGATTTGACACCTGGGTTTGGCCTTGCTTGCTGTAGCAAGCCTAGGTTTCTCTTATCACAATTTTTGTGCTCATAATTTATTATATTAATACAATGGCTCAGAGTTTTTGCCCACATTTTAGTGTTTATTTGTTTATGGTTGTGCATGCTTGAATTTTATAGTTGTAACTAGTTCTTTGCTTGTGTTATCTATTGTATTTTTCCCTTTGGAACATTTCAGTGGTATCAAAACATGGTCTTGGGCAGCTGTGGGGTGGCTAGCAAGATCATGGAGGAGTTGATGAGGCAGAGCCAACAATTGGTGATGCAGAACCAATAGATTGTAGACGAGATGCAACAAATGATACATAACCAATAGAGAAGCAAAACACATGCATGTACATCCCAATAGTACAACACCCATACGTATGGCCAGTCTGACTGTCCTACCATACCTCATTTTCTGGATGAACAAGAGAAGGAGATACATTTGGATCATCGTGTAGAGGAGGGAAGTTAGAGGGTGAGACTAGGAGGCACTTTTGCTGGTGGAGACCTGGCTTTAGATATCAAGGGCCTAAGGAGGAGCTTGAACATGAGGCTGAGGGCATGCCAGATTGTGAGGAGCATGTAGATACACCTAGTGTGACACAGGAGCCACCCTTGTGGGAGTTTCCTTTCGTAGCGTCGATTAAAACATTGGTGGAGACAGTTGAGCACACACCGATAGGACCATTTGTGAAAATTTCTAAACACAGAAACCCAACTGCAGAATATTGATTTACTTCTCCTACTTGTTTTATTATACACAAGTTATTTAACCGAAATATTTAGAAAAACATTAAAGTAAACACAATCTGCAACCTACACATATACAGATCATTTACTGAAACATAGCGCACATATGACAAAGGACACACATGATTTTTCGGACAAATGTCCCCAAAAAAACCCAATGCGGGAAAACCGGTGCAACAACTCTTTGAGGGTTTTATTAGTAAGCAGAATCTGAATACATCAAGAGCACCAGTAGTGGTTTTCCCGACAGAGAATTTCATGGTAGTTGTACCTTATCACTCGGAGACAGAAAATATGGCTGATTCAAACCCTTCAGGAATTACTGAATATGAGCCCTTTTTGGCCCACTGGAACCCCAACGTTGTCCCTCCAGCCTCTGCATCAGCCTCTCCTGCCCAGCGTGGTCTTTGCGCAGCACAGGTTGCCCTTACGTCACCCTTCTGGGCTCTGCGCTGCCTCTGCGTCACCGTGAAGCCTCTGTGTCAACCTGGTTGGGCTACGTCCCTCCTGCTGGCCTCTGCGTTGCCTGGTACGGATCTACCACTCTGATTTATGTATTCTCGGCCTCGGATCAGAACATCCCTTGCCGATCTGCCCCTCACTAGCACTGCAATCTCACTCGAAAATTCTTAGCAAATTGCACCCCAAAATTTTGACTTAGCTCAAGTGCTACTACTTTGTGTGTGTTCTCCAACTAACCCCAAGCCTTCCTTTAATACTTTTTTCGTTGAGAAATCAATGGCTATGATCTAATCACTAATCAATGACTAAGATTAGAGAAAGCTTGATCCACGTCACTTAGAACATTCTCACCACATGTGTAAATTAATTCACTTTAATTTTTCAATTTCCCTAAGTTAGACTTAGGGTCCCCATTAAAAAATTTAATTCTTTGAATAACTTTTACACTGGGTGGAATTTCTCCAAATGATTTCCGGGTCTTGGAGATCTCATGTGTTCTAGTCCCTCCACAAAGTTTTCGGAGCTAGAGCACATCTGATGCTACCTAAAATCTCAACACTCCCTCTTAGCAAGGAATGTGCTCTAGCAACACTTCACCACTGAAGCATCACCCTGATCTCTGGCATCGGTCTCCGCACTGTTGATGCTTGGCCTGCTGCCCTCCATCCACTGTGCTGCTGCTTTCTATACTGCTACCCATGACTCTGCCACAATCATTGCCACATTTGTACTGCAACTCTCTCTCAAATTGCCACATCATGCTGCCTATAGCACTGCCACTGCTAACTTCTGCACTGCAACTCAGTTGCTGAGAAGTAAGAAATCGAATGACAATCACCCAACAATTGACAGAAAAGTCCATCTAGCTGCATCTCATCACTGAAGCACCCTCTGCTGCTGCTCTGTGCTGTCTCTCTGAAGCACTACGTTGTCTGCTGCTCTGCACTGCGTAAGCACTTCCTCTGCGCTGCTGAAATTCCATAAGCCTCTGCTCTGCTGCTTCCTCGCTGCTGCTGCCTCTCCTCTTCGCTGCTCCAGTTTGTAGCGTTCAAGCACTGCCTTGTGCCTTTCCATGATCCTCTGCATCTACTGACTCTAGTCATCCTGCTACTGTCTTTAACAACTCCCGTAGCTCGTATGCGATCCAAGAGTTTGGGCACCTCAAGGATCCTGCCGACACCATCTGTAGCTCACTCTACAGATGTATGTCACCCCACCTCTTCTCTTGAGGTACATGAGCACTCATGGCCACATCATCTTCGCTGCCATCGTCCCCTTTCGCTGCTGCTGCCTTGGAATATGAAACTTCCTTGTCCTTCCTCTTAGGACAAGTGCTGACGAAGTGTCCCAATTTACCACATCTGAGGCATCGAGCCTTGGATAGGTCCTTCTTCTTCTTCCCTTGCTACTGCTATCCCTTTGATGTTAGGGCTGCATCTTTCTACTCCTCTTTCTTTATCTTGACTCCTTCGCTGCTGAATTCCCTCTTGGTTATTCTCCGGATCTCCTCATGACAAGGGTAGCCCACATGTCCCCCCAATTTGGGAGTTGTGCTCTGCCCAAGATACTTTGGACAAAGGTCTCCCACTCATCGTTGACTACATTCAGGGCAATTCTCACCATGAGCCCATCATTCGGAGTTGCCCCCATGGCAATCAGCTGGTCTCGGATAGTCTGCAATCTGAAGAGGAAGGGATCGATCTCCTCTCCCTTGTGCATCTAGAACATCCGCATCTGATTTTGTAGAAGCATCTTCCTCTGGACGAAGCTACCTTGATATAGTGTGGTCAATGCTGTCCACACCTCGTTTGGCGTCTTCTTTTCGGCAATGTGTGGGACCATGTGATCTTTCACTCCATCCATGATCAAACGATTTTCATTGAAATTCTTTAGAGCCTCAACATCGGTTGGCACAGCTAGGATGTTCTCTGCGTGGTCTCTGATACCGTACTTCTCCAGGACTGTCAGGATTTTGGATTGCAGATAGCAAAGTCAGACACACCGTCTAACCTATCCCGATCTCTCAATCCGTACGGGGCCATCTCTGCTCAAACAAGTCGAAGAAAGTGCTCTTCTCCCTTCTACTGTTGCTACACTCAGCAAAAGACCGCATCTAGGCTTCTTGGTGATAGAAACCCTCTAGAGAATTTGCTCCCTCTGACAAATGATTTCCCTCCCAAAAATCCTCTGCCAATTCTGTCAAATCAGCCCAAAACGATCACCCTCCTGATCGAATCTCAAATTTCTTGGCAAGAAAATCTGCTGAGGGATTGTTTCCCCTTACTTTGCCAACTTTGCTAGGCACTGTTCTGCATCGACAGAACCGATGCCCCGCCAGCAACTTTGAAGATCAGAAGCTGCACTTCCAACCCCGACAACGGCATAAAGTCACTCCAACTTGGACTGCGTCACCCTCTAGGGCTTGCGTCAACCACTATGTCAGCCCAATGTGAGCTTGACAGGCTCTGCGTCACCCACTAGGGCCTGCGTCAGCTCTGCATCACCCTTCTGTTGGGTCTGCGTTGTCCCTCTAGGGCTGCGCTACCTCTTCCTGGATATATCAGCTTCAGCTATCCTTCTGCAACAAAAATTCTTCAGCCTCTTGCTGATGGCTTCAGCTTGATCTGCAATCGCTCTGATACGATGTGAAAATTTCTGAACACGAAAACCCTATAGCAGAATATTGATTTACTTCTCCTACTTGTTTTATTATACACAAGTTATTTAATTGAAATATTCAGAAAAACATCAAAGTAAGCACACTCTGTAGCCTACACGTATATGTGAAATTTTCAGATCTGAAAATTATTACTACAGTGATTGATTTATTTCGCCTACTTATTAGATAAGTTATTTACAAATGCTTCAGTAAATTTTGAAATAAACACAACTGCAGTACTTCACTCTAATCAAAAGCAGAAGAACAGAAATAACACATATAGCACAATAGAAACAACCATACGAACACAGTCATTTTGGACAATTGTCCTTGGAAAAACCCAATGTGGGAAAACCGATGCAGCATATGAGGGTTTGTATTTATCTTCAACAATGAAAATATCTTTTACAGAAGTCTTGGTGAGCAAAATAAAATAGCATACACCTGGACTGAATTTTCCGGACACTCTGGAAGTATTCCCGACACACGGGATGTCCTCCTACACCCTTTGCGTCATCCTGCGTAACTTCTCTGCGCAGTCCCTCCCTAGATTGCGTAATTCTGCATGGAGGGCTTGATGCTGCTGCTCAACACTACCTTCCCTTCACCCTTCTGCCTCTTGCTTCTCTTGCTTCTCCGTTAGCTGACTTTTGCCTCCTCTTTCTGCCTCTGCAATTCCGCCTCTACAAACTCACCCACTGAAATCGAATTCTCTTACCTCAGAATCGATTTCCTTCGGGTACTGAGAATGTTCCCGGCTTGATTTCCAAATGACCCTCAAGCCTCTTCTTATAATTTTCTCGCTGATGAATCAACGACCAAGATTATATCTTTAATCAATGGCTCAGATTAAAAGATGACTTGATCTTTGTTTTCGAGAAGATTCACACTCTGATATATTAATACCCTTTAATTATTTAATTTCCCTAAGTTTAGACTTAGGGTACACATTAAAATAATTAATTATTTTAATAAAGTAAGATCCGAGTGGAATTTCCACAAACGATTTCTGGGTTCTTTGGATAACTGCTGTCCAAGCCTCTAAACCAAATTTGAGACTTGGAACACTTCCCGATGCTATAAAATCAACAATATACAAATCATTTACTGAAACATAGCGCATATATGACAAAGGACACACATGATTTTTCGGACAAATGTCCCCGGAAAAACCCAATGCAGGAAAACCGGTGTAGCAGCTCTTTGAGGGTTTTATTATTAAGCAGAATCTGAATACATCAAGGGCACTAGTAGTGGTTTTCCTGACAGAGAATTTCACGGCAGTTGTACCTTATCACTTGGAGACAAAAAATATGGCTGATTCAAACCCTTAAGGAATTACTGAATACAAGCCCTTTCTGGCCCACTGGAACCCCAACGTTGTCCCTCCAGTCTCTGCGTCAGCCTCTCCTGCCAAGCATGGCCTCTACGTAGCACATGCTGCCCCTGTGTCACCCTTTTGGGCTCTGCGCTGCCTCTGCGTCACCCAGAAGCCTCTGCGTTAGCCTGGTTGGGCTGTGTCCCTCCTGTTGGCCTTTGCCCTGCCTGGTACGGATCTGCCACTCTGATTTATGTATTCTCAGCCTTGGATCAGAACATCCCTTGCCGATCTTCCCCTCACTAGCACTGTAAGCTCACTCGAAAATTCTCAGCAAACCACGTCCCATAATTTCGACTTAGCTCAAGTGCTGCTACTCTGTGTGTGTTCTCCAACTAACCCCAAGCCTTCCTTTAATAGTTTTCTTGTAGAGAAATCAACGACTGTGATCTAATCACTAATCAACGACTAAGATTAGAGAAATCTTGATCCACGTCACCTAGAACATTCTCATCACGTGTAAATTAATTCACTTTAATTTTTCAATTTCCCTTAGTTAGACTTAGGGTCCTAGTTAAAAAATTTAATTATTTGAATAATTTTTACACTGGGTGGAGTTTCTATAAACGATTTCTGGGTCTTGGAGATCTCATGTGTTCTACCCCCTCCACAAAGTTTCAGAGCTAGAGCACATCCGATGCTACCCAAAATATCAACACCATCCATTGATGAGGTGCTAGTAGGCACAAAGGTACCCAGAGCCGTGACAGAGTTCCCAGACGACAACTACCTACAGCAGCATGGAGAGCACCTTGAGGAGCATGACCTAGATGAGGATGTTATGCTTCAAGAGCTACTTGTGGTGGGGCATCTCGGGGCTCCTGTTGAGCCCATGATGGAGGAGGATGGGCAAGCATCTTTTGGACTTGCTATCGACAGGGAGCAGATAGATGCGTAGGAAGCCAGTAGAGCTGCAATACTTCTAGTTAGTAGCTCTCTTCAGACTTATGTAGATGGGGCTTGCAGTATTGTTAGGTTACCTCTACTCGTAGGAGGGGGAGTGGCTAAGTTACCTACACAGATTGTATATGTTGACCGGGCTAGTGAGACGAGGCGATAGGAGTTGCGTAGGTTGCAACACTCCCATAATGGACTTGCTACATACTCGGGGGCTCTTGCATTTGATCCCTCTCATGGGGTTTGGTGGCGAGAGGTATTGAGTTGGTACTTGGTGGGGTTGGCTAGGTTTTTGGATACATCCATGGTCGGGAGCATAGTTCAGCAAGGGTCTTGGTTTGCCAGAGGGGCTCAAGGGATGGATCATCGTTGGGATCTAGGTGGGACTCCCCACCACTCCATGGATTGGGTCATTCATGGTATTAGCAGGATGGTGGATCTAGTGATTGGACTCACCCCCATTTTCATATTCCCATCAGAGATCTGGACAACCAAGTGATAGTTTGAGCCGATAGAGGAACATGCAGACTCCATGAGTTGTCTTGGCATGTTGGCCGTGTGTGGGGGCAGTGGATAATCAGTGTACCTTGGCAGGAGGTTGTCAGAGGAGGTGGCATCGACAAGCCACTAGATAGTTCCCTGTATGGATAAGAGGATTTCCCATGGATATATGGGGCACAAGGGTCATCGAGGAGCTACACCCTAGTGACACGCCCACAGGTACATAGGGAGATTTTCCTGTCAGATCTCTCATGAAGGATCAAGAGGGGAGGTCCACTCATCTGAGGTTATGGAGATAAGAGAGTGGATATTGTGGTACTGACAGGATGTTGACAGATACTTATTGACTCAGTTTTAGACCATGGCATCCAGGGATGTATAGGGGCATGCAGTGGTGTGCAGTGATATGCAAAGGTGCACGATGGTGCGTAGTGGTGTGGAGGGTTGCACCAGGGTGTAGGAGGAGCGGTTCACATCATATTGCGTTTCCTCATAGTGTGACAAACTCATCGATACAGGAGGGATGTGAGTAGATCCAAGGCGATGCGAAAACATGTAGTAGGTCCAGCGGTGCACAGAGATGTGCAGCGGGGTGCACTTGTATGCTAGGGGGCATGAGGACCCATGGTTATATGCAGAGCGTGCTGGGTTGCACTACGAACCGGGGGAGTGCTGCTAGCAGGGAGACTACTTGACAAGAGTATTAGGCATTCCATTGAGGGGGACATACCCAGGTTTGGAAAGCGGTTCGGTCACGGGGTTGGTTAGGAGTGTCCACATGGGTTCTCTGACCATACCTGCTAGAGCCTAGGCATCTCTCACTCATTGGCATCACAGGCAGTTGAGGAAAGCCTTGTTTTGTCCGATCGAGGCTTACATTGTGGATAGTAGGACTTGAGAGACTTGCTTGAGACGACTCTATCGGATTCAATGCACCAGGGGCATTGTTGGCTTGAGGGGTCTTGACCCAGGTTCGGTTTTAAGGTTTTCCAACAAACCTCTGTATTACTGGCCCTTTCGGCAATGGCCTGCTTGTGCAGGTCAAGGTCTCACCCGAAGTAGTATGGGAGGGTGCTGGAACTAGGTTTCTGCACCCTAAGAGAGAGAGTCAATTGAAGGGGGTCCCTTCAGATCTAACAGACCTGCGTTGGAGAACTCTAATACATAAACCCTTAAGAGTGTATCGGCGGAATATCTTCAGCGAAGCTCATAAATCATTCAATAGCGTGTTAACAGAAGCAAAACATCCAAATCTAACCAGATCTATGCATTCATCTTCTTATACAGTATCGCATCCACGTGTGCATCAATAATCATCAGTATGCAACAGGCAAATATAAATAACACAAAGTGCAGCCAATAATCATAACACATAACACTTTAGCGATCCCAAACAGTCTTCTCACTCATTAACATCCAGATCTAGCTTACAGACTCTATCTACTAGCCCGCGCACACAGCCAGCGGGGTCCGCACATAGCAGGATTCAGCGTCTCCGCACACACAGCCAACAGGAGCCCTTACCCAGACAATCGACACAAAAGATCCGCAAGTTCGTATCTAAGCTTAGTCACTTCTTAGCCTCCTCTAGACTCATTTTATCCATCTATTTATATCATGCTAGCCTGCGCTATCCTATGGTCCGCAAACCGTGGTTTGCAGACCCTTGGTCTACCCTTTGACCCATTATAATTCATTGGGGGTTTTGACCCACCCCAAACCCCCTGCGCTAGACTAAATATTACAAAATATTACAAAACTAGACAAAATTCTGGTTAGGGAACCCCGTTCCAACAGTTCCCCAACACAATCTTGTGATTTGTCTCGAGTCATAGTGCCGACGGGGTCTTCATCATGTCCTTGAGCTGTTTAATCGTGGCAGTGAATGGAGGCAGAACACGAAGGCTCTGCGCGGCGGCAGTCTGCGCGATGTCCACCAGCTTCTACGAAGTTGGTCCTTCTGTTGCAGCGGTGACACTGTCTAAAGTCTGGTTCAACTGTCACACCGCCCCTTCTAAGTCTTGTGAAAGCTTGAGAGCTTTGTCAGCCTAGGGTGTCAGATGGTCGCTGAGTACCTGTTTCTTGTGTCGGAGCCCCACAATTTCACTGCGAAGTGCATGGCTGGTTCGAAGATGGGCTAATCGCTGGGCTGCAACAAGGGTGGTCATCGTGGCTTCCATCTGTTCAAAGTCTTGTTCCTTCTGGTGCAACTCCTGATCGATTTGTCGAAGGAGAGGGTTGTGTTGTACCTGGGACCATAGTTCCATAGCAGTTTCAAACAGAGTGATGCCCTGACTGATCTGCGTCGTAACAGTGGTCGTGGCTTCTGTAACCAATGCTGCTCACTGGGCGCGCACTTCCGAAGGGGTCTCAGGCTGGAGCTTGGCCTGCAATGATGCAATTTGAAGTTCAAAATTAGCCTTGACAACCTGTACCTCAGTTCGAGACGCCTTCAAGGCAGTGACCAATCCCTCGACCTTGGCTTGCGGTTCAGCGGAGGCAGGAATTACTTCTAGCATGTCTTCACAAAGCCGGTTGATTAGCTGCTCTAAGGCAGCTTGCTGTGTAATGGTGGCAACGTGCATGGCCTAGACTTGTGCGACTTCGGCAGCTTGAGTCATAATAGTCTGCTCGGCCTGACTGAGGTGCTGCTGTGCGTAGAGAGTTCTTACCCTTGTGTGAGTTTGATGCAGGTGTGGCCGGGGGCCTGGTTCCACCTTGCGCAACCCCTCCTTGGTTAAGATCAGATGATTCCCTTAAGGGACTGTATATCGATCTATTTCCTTCTTGATTAACCCAGTAGTATTTACCGCTTCGTGTCGTGCTCCCACTCTGATCAGAGGTCATTCACTCGGTGTGGCCACACAAGACACCCTTTTCACTCAATAGCATTTTAATCAACAACGGCAACGTTTTTAGGAAATTACCTCTAAATCCCTTGAAGAACCTTCGTTCCGCTTCCAAATATGACACAAATTGATCAACAACAAATTCTGTCACGAATCCGCCCAATATACTGTCAACCCAATGATCCACAGTTTTGGTAATCTTATCCAATTGCCGGATCAACTCGGGGATCCATTGTGTGACCCAATCGTCCTTCCAGCAAGTCTGAAATTCCGCCAATTGAGCCAACCACTTTTGCAACTAGTGTGCGAAGGACACAAAGAAGATTTTGTGTACTTCCGTAAAAATATATCTATTTTTCCACTCTTCCACGGACAACATTTCACTCCTATTTTCTTTTAGGGCAAATTCCTGAATCTGCTTTACGAACCAGTCTTCTAACTCAGGTTTTAATGGCTGCCAATGACTCTGTGGCATTACCCAATCCCTCTCTCAAAATGCTCCCGGTCCCGGCAACAGAACCATTTGTTGGCTTGAGGGGTCTTGACCCAGGTTCGGTTTTAAGGTTTGCCAAAAAACTCCTGTACTACTGGCCCTTTCGGCAATGGCCTGCTTGTGCATGTCAAGGTCTCACCTGAAGTAGTATGGGAGGGTGCTAGAACCAGGTTTCTGCACCTTGAGAGAGAGAAAGTTAATTGAAGGGGGGCCCTTCAGATCTAACAGACTTGCATCAGTGAACTCTAATATAGAAACCCTTAAGAGTGTATCGGCGGAATATCTTCAGCGAAGCTCATAAATCATTCAATAGCATGTTAACAGAAGAAAAACATCCAAATCTAACTAGATCTATGCATTCATCTTCTTATATAGTATCGCATCCACGTGCGCATCAATAATCATCAGTATGCAACAGACAGATATAAATAACATAGAACGCAACCAATAATCATAACACAGAACACGACAGCTATCCCAAACAATCTTCTCATTCATTAACATCCAGATCCAGCTTACAGACTCTATCTACTAGCCTGCGCACACAGCCAGCAGGGTCCTCACATAGTAGGACTCAGGGTCTCCGCGCACATAGCCAGTAGGAGCCCTTACCCAAACATTCGACACAAAAGATCCACAAGTTCGTATCTTAGCTTAGTCACTTCTTAGCCTCCTCTAGACTCTGTTTATCCATCTATTTATATCATGCTAGCCTGCGGTATCCTATGGTCCGCAAACCATGTTTTGCGGACCCTTGGTCTACCCTTTGACCCATTACAATTCATTGGGGGTTTTGACCCACCCCAAACCCCTTGCGCTAGACTAAGTATTACAAAATATTACAAAACTGGACAAAATTGTGGTTAGAGAACCCCGTTCCAACAGGCATGATAAGGATTCCCCGATGGAGGAGCAAGGTCGGTACACGAGTTGGAAGCCATAGGCTAGGGGATGAGGTGATCTTCTGCAGGGGTGGCATACCATTCATCTCTGAGCCCAAACTTGGGGCGCTGATCATGGGGGAGACATGTGCCTCTACTTCAGTAGGGCTTGTTGGGATTCTGCATGAGAAGGGGCTACCATGTATAGTTGAGGCAATTTTCCAGTGGGTATTTGAGCTTCAAACACTGTAATGGCACATTACCGAGGGTGCGGATGGTAGACTCAGTGGTGATGGTTGACAGGAGCAGGATGGATCCACATACACTAAATTGATTGCGAGTATCAGATACCCATCTATTGGCTGCATTCAAGGGGTAGCTATTTGGCACATGTGGTTTCCAGCAGTCATCAGTACTACGCAGTGGCAAGCACAGGGTAGTTTAGCATGCATCATATTAGTTCATGATATATGGAACCTATATATTGATTGCATGCAAGGACTAGAGAAGAGGCACGAATGAATTCCAACAATTGTTAGAGCTATGCTGCAATAGGCTTGGCTATGGGATCTAGTGGTTCAATTGGTTGATAGATCACTTTGTCTTGTGATGAGGAGAGTCATGGAAGAGAGTGATCTAGTTCACTCTTGGGTTGACACATGGGGGTTTGCAGAGGCCTTCATCGTATGGCGAGGCAGGCTTGCCCTGTTGCTGCACAGGTGTGGGGTTAGCTTTGGATGGGTAGGCTTTGGCATCATGGAGATGCCTAAGCAGGATGCATTTGGCCTTTATCAGTATTTCACCACCGGGTTCTAGGAGAGGAGGATACGACATGTGTACAATGCGCAGTCAGTTGTAATCAACATAACACAAATGTCGGCATGGTGGCTTCTTTTTGAGATTAACATGGGACCTTGGTATCGAGGGATTCATTTATGGCGGGATTGTGCACAGATTCAGGGTGATCCACGCGATGGTACATTTGGGACGCCGGTATTGTGTGTAGTGACTATTTGGGTCAACTGATTGAGAGCGTGCTTGTTTAGGCATTGCTTGAGGACAAGCAAATTTTCGTGAGGAGGACTGTAATGTCCCCAATTAAATTAATTTTGTCAAGAAAAATTTCCATTTTTTCAATTTGGGTGTTGGGAATATTTTGGCATGTAAAACATAGGAAAAGTGGGTTGAGGGAGTCCCCACTTAAATTTTGGAGAAATGGAGGCCACCAACATTAGAGAAAAATAAAATAAAATTGGTAGTGGGGATGTGGGGGCCAACCAAGGGGGTAATTCGAATCCCTTAGGAAAATCGAGCTAGGGAGAAGGAGGGAGAGAAAGGAGGTCGAATTGGTGGAGCCCACAAAGAGAGAGGGGGCAGCAAAGAGAAATAGAAGGAAGAGGCACAATTTTGGGGGCTTTTGACAAATTAAATTTTTGATTTAGAGTACTCTTGAGCTGCTTAGCCAAGACTAGCAGTGCTGCTTAGCACAAGGAGATTTCCGGGCGGAGATCTCAGCTCTCTCTTCAGTGGACTTAGAGTGCCACCCTAGGAGAGAATTTCAGAGCTTATTGGAGAGGAGATTTCTGGAGTTTGTGGGTTATTTCCAGCCATAATTCAGCTAGTTCGAACCTCCAGGAGGACGCAGTGCTAGAATTCGTTCTACTTGGTTGTGGGGTCTGTAAGGGGAAATTTAGCGGGAGAAATTAGGAGAAATTCCTTGATATTGGACCAGACTTTGTGTGGAGTTTTAGGGCTGGAGGTTGCTGCTCTAGTGAGAACCCATTTCGGCATTTCTAGGGCCTGCGTAGTGTTTTCTTGGACAAAAATTCGTGGGGTTGTTTGCTAGCTGGGTTGTGCAAGGATTGAGGAAGAATTCACTCTCATCTTCCGAGAGAATTTTGTAGGGACCACTACAATCTTTGAGGGAGGAATTGAGACTAGAATTACAACAGTGGCTTTAGGGGGGAACTTAGAACCAGCAAAGGAGGGCATAACACAAAATTGGGTAATTCTAGGAGGTCGAAATCAACCTGAAACATTGTTTGGTTTTCCTGGCCTAGCATCAAGGAGTTTGCTCCTCATTTTGCAGAATTTTTGGAGGAGTTTGGGTGCCCCAAACAACTAAAAGTTTATGTAGTTATTTGGCTGCAAGTTGGGATGAGTGAACTTAAATTTGTGGTTTTGGGTGGTCAGTAAAATTTGCCCAAACCCTTTCTGGGCACTTTTGAGAGGTCAAATATAGGGTTGTTTCCAGTTGCAGCAACAAATTACACCAGGCAAGGCATACTTTCTTCTGGGATATTTTCCGATACTTGGAGCCATTGATTTGATACCTGGGTTTGGCCTTGCTTGCTATAGCAAGCCCAGGTTTCTCTTATCACAATTTTTGTACTCACAATTTATTACATTAATACAATGGCTCAGAGTTTTTGCCCACATTTTAGTGTTTATTTGTGTATGGATGTGCATGCTTGAATTTTATAATTGTATCTAGTTCTTTGCTTCTGTTATCTATTGTATTTTTCCGTTTGGAACATTTCAAAGTGTGTGGAATTATTATTGTTGTCACTAAGGAACAATTGTATGGAGGATATTCTATGGAGAATTCTGAAGAAAGCCATGAAGGTATCATTATATGTGAGGAAGATGGGCACTATTTTGGTGATGTTTTCATTGGCTACAATATTGAAGACAATGCTACAGATAAAAATGACAACATGGATCCCCATGCTGATGATGTTGCAACTGGTATGGATAATTTTTTATGGCCAGAATCAGATGAAGACAACTTTATTGACATGGTGGATTGTCCCAAATGGAAATTTATAGCAGATAATAGATGCATGAACTAAGCTATGGCAAATAATTTTTTCCACAAAGACATCCATCAATAAAACACATGAAATAGGGCGAATCACTGAGCCATTTTATTAACGTGGAGACTGAGTACATTAAATGACACAAAGGATAGAATCCAGGCTTGCAACAACAAGCAAGGCAAGATCCCAGGTGAATATGATGGTACCCAAATTTTGGAAATGCCTCGGATACTAAATCCGCGTCCACCCAGAAAACTATTGCTGCCACTGGAAAGGAACTGTTGCTTTAGCCCTCCACACTACTCCAAAAATTATGAGAAATTAGCCATAGGCTCTACTCCACCAACTCAACAAAACCCATAAATATTTCGCGACCCCAAGTGGTGGAAATGGTTCCAGAATTTACTGTGTCCTCCTCCAACCATTTCTACTGCTCACTGCTGAATGGAACTAGAAATTATGCCCTCAAGAGTGCGCAGAAAATATTTAAAAAAATATTCCTAGCCTCCTCTCATAAAACCCACAAAAGCCCAGAAAGGGTTTGGGCTGAATCCAACATGCCTTGATAACCCCAATTTGGGGTGGGCCTCTAACTAGCTAGCAAAACTGGCCGTGGATGAAATATGCTACAAAATGCTCTAAATCTCTCCTTGAAAATCTCCTTCCCACCAGGTTACTTCTTGCCAAATTTCCCTTATTCCTTCGTAGCCACACCATAGATTCTCCTTGCGTAAGTGATTTTGTAACAATACCCAGTGCGCCATTGCGCAGGCCAAGAATTGGAGCAACTCAGCTCTCCCAAATGCCTTAGCAACATACCTGCAATTTAATAAGAAACTCCAACCCTCTTTGTGGAATAATTCTCTGCTAATTGGCTGGCACAAATTCACCTTTTTGTTGGGCCTTCCAAGAACCACGAATTTCTCTCCTGCGCCCAAGGGAAACTCGCTCCAACTGAAGGAAATAGCAGTTAATATGCCCAATGGAAACTCTAAATTGAGCTCCCCAAATTGCCTCACTAGGGAGACACTAGAAATTCTTCGAAATGAGGGTGGAATTCCCGCTCGGGAAATCCTTGTGCTAGACAACACATGTTGTCTTGGCTTAGCAGCTCAAGAGAACTAGTGATTAAAGTTAAAATGGTCCAAGATGTCCAAATGAGAGCCTCCATGCTCTATTTATAATTGCTGGCCCAGTCCTCCTCCTTGGTGGTCCCCACTCTCCACTAGTTTGCACCCTTTCCCATTCTCTCTCCTCTGGGAAGTGTGAGTTGCTCCATTGGGTGTAATTTACTTCTCGTGTGCCCCCCACATTCCACTAGAGCTATAATTTTATATCTCTTAAATCCCATATGCCAAAAATGTCTCCAATGCCTCGATTACAAAATTGTGTTATGCTTACCACCACCCCACGGATCCTGCTGACCCCCTCTATTGAAAAATCAAAATTGGGGACATTATAGTCCTCCCCACCAAAAACTGCTTGTCTTCAAACATTCCCTGAACAAGCTCCCCACTATTGGCTGGCCCAAACGATCACTGCAAACAATACCGGGGTTCCAAATGTGCCCTTGAGCCATTTCCGACATCTGCACTGTCCTGTCATGAAGGAATTCCTCAATGCCAGGATCCCAATCCACCTCGATCAGTGTGAAGCACCCCTTGCTCTACTCACTGTCCAGCCATGTATAGGTACCAAAAGCCCCTTGCATACTATCCATAAATAGATCATCATGATAATGTAGGACTTTGTCCAGTTTCCCATGAAGCTGCCCTACCGAGTAGTCCACCTCCTACTTCCCAAGAGTAAACTCCTGAAGATACAACCCAATCCCCGTGGAGATGCAGTCTCTCCCACACGGGCTTCCCCTGATATCCTTCTGCTGAGCAACCTGCCATGCCGATGAAATCCCCCATGTCATCAACGAGTCACAAAAGCCCACTAGAAGATTTGAGTGATCTCCCCCTGTGGTAGCCAACTCGTCCCTAAAGGTCGCTAAGTTGTCCAGTACTGTGATGTAATGTCCCAAACTAGGAAAAATAGTGATATACAAAGCAAACAATAAATTCAACAACAAAATTTTTTAAACTTTAGTGCACACCCACAACAAACTAGAAATATGAAAGCAGTTGAGCCATTTTATTATATAACTGGAGCAATATTACAATAATGTGGAAGGAATGCACCTATGCTTGCCTCAAAGGCAAGCATAGCAAAGCCCAGGTGATAAAATGACAAGCCCAGATGACGATATCAACTGTCCCAATGTTGCTCTGCACTGCCCCAACAAAACTACACTGTTTCCTGCAAAGATGCTGTTGAAAACCCCACCTCAGGTGCTTAGAAAATTCCATCAAATTAAACCCAAGCTCCTCAAGCAAAACCCACCAAAACCCGGAAAGAGTTTGGCCTAGTTTTGACCCCCGAAATTCGGCCCCCAAAAGCTCCACGTCCTCCTCTAACGGATGGAAGGTATGACTTTCCTGCACACCAGAAAAACTCCACCCAAATCACTCCAAAAAGGATGCGAATCACTCCCCAATTGTTTCCCTTATCTCTCCCGGCAAGTTCCAGCCTCACCAAGCAATCCTCCAACTCCCACGTGTGCCTAGTGAGAGGCTTCTACGCTGGCCCAGGAGCTGCAAATTTGTTCCAGATTGTAGATGTCACCTCCTTCTCCAAAACTCCACCAAAAATCTTCTATACCCTTGAGCTTCCTTCACTAAAATTCTCCTGGAAATTGCTCCTCAGAATACCCCTAAAATGACCCACATGTGAGCCCCTCCTGCGTCCTCCTAGAACACGCAATAGCTGAGCAAAGTTTGAGTATAAGTGATGAAAACCTCCTTCTTCTCTCCTCCGAAATGGTGTGACAAATCGTCTTTAGGGTGGCACTCGAAGTCCCCCGAAGAAAAGGGTGAGCTCTCCGCTCGGAAAAAATGTGCTAAACAACAAGTGACCTGGCTAAATAGCTCGAGCAACCAAAGTGAGTTCAATAGGCAAAAAGATGCAAATGAGGTCGATCTCTTCCCATTTATAATTTCGTGGGCCTTCCTTCCCACGTGGGCTCCTCCACTTCGCCATTCAACTTCCCTCCTAAGCTTTTCAAACTCTTTTCTTGGCTAAGTGTGTTTTTCCTCATGTGGGTGGGCCCCACACTCCACTAACAAAATCATAAGACCTCCCTAGTCCTTCCTAAGTCTTTCACCAAAATTGAGTGGGTCCCATAGCCTCCAAAAATATCCCAAAATTGTGGAAATTGAACTTGTAACATAATAATTTAGGAAGGGACATTACAATCCTCCCCTCCCAAATGTTGCTTGTCCCTAAGCAACTTTAGCGCTGCATGCTCAAGTATGTGCTCACCCTCCCAAGTGGCATCCTCATCCGGTAGGATCCTCCAATGCACCAAGTACTCTCTGATCGTCCTGCTCCTCAGCTTCCTTTCTCGAGTCTCCAGAATGGCTTCCAGTTCCAAAACTAGATGCCCCTCATCATCAAGCAGAGGCAACTCTATAACTGTCATAACCTGCTGGCCCAACACCCTTTTGAGGCACGAGAAATGGAAGATGTTGTGGATCTTGCTCCCTGGTGGAAGCTCCAGCTCACAGGCCACCCTTCCAACCCTCCTAATCACTCTGTACGGTCCATAGAAATGTGGTTGTAGCTTCTCGGCCTCCTTTTGCTTCAGTGTTGATTGTTGATATGGCTGTAATCGTAGGAACATCAAGTCCCCCTCCTCGAAATGCCTCTCAACCTTATGCCTATCAGCATACATCTTTTGCTGATTTTGAGTCGCCAGTAAGTTGTCCTTAGGAGCCTTGAGGATGTCTTGGCTCTCTAGGATCCAATCTTTGGCCTTTAGAGCCCGACTATCTCCAAAAGCAATGTCAGCAAAAGACAAAGCATCATAACCATACAAAGCACAAAAGGGTGACAAAACGATGGACATATGATTGTTGTAGCAATACTCGCCTAAGTGCAGCCATCAAATCCATGCCCTCTGTTGCCCGGTCACATAGTTCCTCTGGCAGGCCTCACACTCCTGCACATACCTCAACACGTCCCCCTTGAGGCCCTTCTAGGTGAAGCGCTCCTTGACTGCCATGTACGTCTTCCTGAACCCCTGATGCCCTGATAATGGGGAATCATGTGCTGCATGGAGTATCCTCTTCCTCAACTGTGAGCTTGGAACCAAAAATATGCGCCCCTTGTAATAAATGATCTCGTCCATCACTCGGTAGTGCTCATCTGTGTGTATACCCTCCAAGATCTTGCATGATCGCTAATCTTTGGAGTACTCCACCAATGACTGTGCCTTCCAGTCATGGCAAATGTTCATGAGTGAAAGGGCCGCGGATCTCTTGGATAATGCATTGACCACTACATTGTGCTTCCCCAGCACATTCTCAATATTAAAATCATAGGTCTGCACCTTGTTGGCCCATCTCTATTGTCTATCATTGAGGCCCTGTTGCCCCATGAAGTGGCCAAGATTATTGTGGTCTGTCTTCACTCGGAACCGGTTGCTCACTAAGTACTGCCGAAATTTGGCCAACGCATGCATGATGGCCAACATCTCTTTGTCATAAATAGAATACGACGTCTCATCTGGTAGAAGCTTCCGACTCTCGAAAGCAATGGGGTGTCCATCCTGGGACAATACTGCCCCATTCCCCTCACCTGATGCATCACACTCCAATGTGAATGGCTAAGTGAAATCCGGGAGTGCCAACAACATGCAACTGCTCATCACCTCCTTGAGGCAATCGAAAGTTGACTGCGCTCCATCTGTCCATGCAAAATCCACCTTCTAGGTCAAATCTGTGAGGGTTGCCGCCAACCGTGAGAAGCCCTCGACAAACTTCCGGTAATAGGTGCAAATGCCCAAAAACCCCCTCAACGCTGTCACATCTCTAGGCACTGACCAATCCCGAATGGCCTTTATCTTCTCCTGAAGCACCTTCACCCTGTCTGTGCCAATGAGATGTCCCGAGTAGAGCATATCTGTCAGCCCAAACTCACACTTGGATAACTTGGCGTAGAACTGTTGCTCCTTCAAAATGCGCAACACCGTCTCCAAGTGCTGCAGGTGCTCCTCCCATGTCCTGCTGGAGATCAAGATGTCATCCAAGAATACCAACACAAATCTCCTCAACTGCCCCCTGAACACATGGTTCATACATGACTGGAAGGTGGTAGGTGCGTTGGTCAACCCAAAAGGCATGACCAAAAACTCAAAATGCTCGTAGTGGCATCTGAAAGTCGTCTTTGGGATGTCCTGATCCCTCACGCTGATTTGATGGTACCCCAAGTGCAAATCTATCTTAGAGAAGTACTTAGCTCCTCTAAGCTCATCCATCAGCTCATCAATGCGTGGAATGGGGTATCAGTTCTTCAAAGTCTTCTTGTTGAGCGCCCTATAATCGATTCACATGCGAAAAGTTCCATCCTTCTTCTTCACTAGCACCATTGAAGAAGCAAAGGGGTTGGAACTCGACCTAATGTGGCCCAATGCTAACAACTCCCTGATGGCCCACTCAATCTCATCCTTATAGGCCTTGGGATACCTATAAGGGGTGGTGATGACTGTTTGAACACCAGGCTCCAACTCGATGGTGTGCTCGAACCCCTTGTCTGGTGGCTCCCCCAGTGGTATGCCTCCAAATAGTATCAGGTATCTGTCCAGTATGGCCTGTATGTCTGGGTGTGGTGGCTTGGCCTATCCCCTAGCCTCCTCTAAAATCCTCAGCTCCATTGCCATGCTATGTCCCCATGCCTCAAGTTTGCCTCCATCCTATGTGCCGAGATTGTTGTGGAGGATACGAATGCATACCCCGAAGAACTACTAGCTTGCCATCCGGCCCAGTGAACTCCATCTCCAACTTCCTCCAATCGGTGGTGACTTGGCCAAGGGAGTATAGCCATGTATAGCCATTGGACATCCATCACTACTTTGGTGTCCTGTACATCCACCACGAAGAAATGGTCTATCATCGAGTAATTTCCCATGGTCACCGTCAAAGTGGGGCCATACTGAGTGCACTGCATAGTTCTGTCCCCCGACACAAGAATTGAAAACCCCTCAAACTCTACAGTGGTAATACTCCTCCTCTGGACCATCTGAGCAGCGATGAAATTGTGGGTGGCTCCACTGTCTACTAAGACTAAGACACATTGCCCCTGCACCGTGTCTCTGATTCTCAGGGTCAGAACTTTGGGAACTCCACACAAGGAGGCAAGGACTCCCCCAGATGGTGTAAAAGATGCTTCCCCATGTGGTGGTGGTGGTGGTGGCCCCCTCTCTGCTGCACCCTTGCTGTCTCCCCCACCATACTCCAACTCCACATCATCCTCCTAATCATTGTCCGAAAAGATCTCAATATAATGGGCCCTGCTCGTTGTGCACCAATGGCCTGGTGCCTGTTACCCACCACTTCGTGGGTGATATCCCTAGGAGAAAATTTTCCTCCATGATGGACCTCAGCTGGTAGTTAACACCCCCTTGCAGCCTCTTACTAGCTCGTTGTGCCCTTTCTCTAGTACTTGAGCGAGCCATGTGGTTCGTCACCCATATGTATTGATTGTATGTTTGAAGGTGGGCCTCCCAAAGCCAAAGGTATGTCTTGCCATTTGGTAATTGAGTATTGGGTTTACTTATCATGGATACTTGTGGGCATGGATCGATGGGGGGATTTGGCGGAAAGAGTGAGCTTAGTCTGTGCTCCTGCCTCCTTTATCTCTTTTGGGTGCTACCCTTGCATCTCACTCTCGTGTGATCTCCTTTATTGACCATTTGGTTCTAGGGTGGTACTACTTGGGAAACCCCAACTTTGGGTGCGTGGTGCCGCTCCTTTATCTGTATATATTACTCCCCTTCCACTCATTATAGTCCCATTCATAATTTCTCCCACCTGGATCCACATAGCCCCCATGGGTCCACATGGGGTCAGCTTCCCTATCCCTTGCCCCCACCTTGGGTCAGACCTGGAATGATGCCTCGTAGGTTGAAGCACTAAAAGAAAAAGAAAAAGCATAATTGGCCACACTTAACAGGAAATTATACCACACAATGCAAAAGATGGTCGGGACAAAAATAATTAACACATGGGCAAAAGCCAAAACATGAGCTCTGCCCCTTACCCATGGTCATCACCCTGGTTCCATAGGCCCTGAATGAGCCTCCTTTATCATACAGGAACCCATGATTGTCCCAACCCCCCTGGAGGGCAATGAACCACCCTACCTTAAAGGGGTAATCACTACTATATCTGACACATCATGATCTTATTCATTGAGCCCCGAGCAGTTAATTAAAGAAAATTCATAAAAGGAAAAAGGCATATAAATAAGTGTGGAAAAATCAAGGCCGGGACATCTCATGTACCACGACTGCTCCCTCCTACACATTATATAGCCTGGTGTGGGCTTCCCCTTGTCTGGCTGCCCCTACACCCCGATATGTGGCCCGAGATTTCCCTTCTCATTCCCTACTCTGTTTCACTTATTTATCACTTGTCACCCCTGTTCAAAGGATGCACCTTGGACCTACTATCCCCTTTAATGGCTGAAACCACTTAATAAGGTACATGGCTAACCCCCTTTGGAGTATGGAGACTCTAGCACATACCAAAGCCCACTAAGGAAGGGGATGCCATTGTGAAGTGCCCACTTTGTTATCCATGATTTGTAAGCTATTTTACATGATTATTCTAATGAATAGTTGTACTGGAAGCCTAGGGGACACATTGAATCTTTTACAAGATTGCAGGTGGTTTCCATTTGGGTTTGGTCTCCATATACGGGATCCTAACCCATAGAGGGCTACATTGGCACATATAGGTTGTGCATAGAGAGCCATGGGCCTCTACAGCAGCAGACAACACTCCATGGATCCTCATCGACCTTCAGATACTACTAGCGATCCACTTTTGGGAAGTTGGTGACGTGCTTGGTACACTATGCCCAACAGGCCTAGGAGCCCCACACTCTTGGTAGGTGTCCCAGGACTTGTACGATGTCATGGAAGTGTTCATTCCGCAACGTTCATTCCATCACTCGAGCCCTTGTAGAGGATTTACAGGCATCTCCGATTCATATGGAGACCCATGGGGTCATTTGTGTGACCCCACAACCACTGGGAGCACCACAGGTCTACTACTTGGAGAACAAGGGGCCACCCCCTTGTCCATCATATTTCAAGGGATTTATTCCTCATTATGGAACTTCAGGATGTTACTAGGCCTCTTGGAGGGCCCTACGACATGTATACATCATTATTTGGCCATTGTGTGGCTTATTTTTACACCTATGAGCTAATTTGGTGGGCTTGTCACCAATTGGGCTGTTATTTTCACATTATTTTATTATTAGAGTTATTAGGGGCCTTTAGGCTAATTCTATCTTCTTAGGAGCCTATATATTGATGTTAGCTCCATTCATTTTGATGATCACACTTTGGATTGGATACCTCTCTCATAGAGAATTTCGTGCTTTTTCCTTGGAAGATTTTTTTTGGAGATGGATGAATTTTGATGTATAGATTTGGGCTATTTCTCTTGTCTTGGAGCTTTATCATTGAAAACGAGTTGCTGGTTGGATATACTCTATGGCATTGTATGTGATTTTTGATGTTATTATTCTTGTTGCTGCATACTAATGATTTACGCTATAAGTAGGGCTAGTTGTTGCATGAATATAACGTGGAATTGAGCATGTTTTAGCAAATTTTAATGTATGGGCCAATGTCATATGATTGAAATGTCCCAGAGATATATTTTCTCGTCAAGCTTGCATTCTTTGCTTGAAGTATAAATGCTTGAAAGTCTCTTATTCTTTTTGCTACACCAATATTGGACGAAGTTGATTTTTCAAGTCTCCTTGACCAAGAAACCAAGTTCTTACTCATTAATCATCCTTGACTCCATCTCCCCAAGTGAACTAAGGCACTGATCCATAGAAGGGTGATCATTTTATCCATAACTTTTCCCCCTTTTCACTTTTTCCAAGGTATAGCCCTCAAGGGTCACCTAGGGCATCAATTTCCTGGGAATTGAGCCAGGGAAAAATTTTGATCTCCTAGGAGGCACTGCGCTAGTGGGTCCCCTCCCTCTCCACAAAATTTCAAGTAATTCTGATGGCGGGATCTCCGGGAATCCTGAGCCCTAGCTCTAGGATTGAAATCTTCCTAGGCATCCCCAAGGGTAGAACATAGGATCAATTTAACCTTTTGAAGTGAAAATTCTCCTTTGGTCCTTTCCCCTTACCTTGTCCAGGATAGGAACACTATTGGTTGCTATATTCCATCCTCGAACCTGGACTGGGTCCACTTGGCTCCATGTGGTCACGCTTCTCATCAAAGATTATTTGTCAAGGACCATTTGAGAATCCAAGTTTCCCAAGGATTATAGGGATTGAGAACCTCGTTTGTGAGCTTATTCCTTCTACCAAACCCTCCAATCCTCATCCCTTACCCCTTGCTTGAAGAGCAAGCAAGCTCAATTCTTCAATCCATCTTAGGAAAAGGGTTTTCAAGGTCAATTTCCACCTACCCATTGACATATACTTTACAAGTGATTCCCACACTACCGGGACTCCTCCCATCGGTGAAAGTCCGTAAAGAGCAGAGAGTCTTAGTCGTGGTGACAGTGGGCTAAGCCTCTGTCGTTTCCCTTGGTCTAGTAGTGGCCTTATTTGGAACCCCTTTAGGTCCCCTGCTAGTTTGAGCCGGTAATAGTGCCCACAGCCCCGACAAGTAAAGCACGAGTTCCTCCTCCTGAGGTCTCTCCTAGTCTCCTCATCTGACTGCCCACGCCCTTGGGTTGCTCTCTGTGGTGGTGGTCTAGTATCACTCCCCTTCTAAGGGTTGGGAGTGTGTGATGGAATAGGTGCCCAGGTCTTGGGGATGACCCTCTGCAAATCTCTAGTACAGGCCACGACCTCTTGTAGAGTAGAAGGCCTGCGTGACTTCACCAGTCCACGTAGTGGCTCAAGCAACCCCTCTACGAATGTGTACACCCACCTAGCATTCGACAAATCTAGCACCATGACTAAAACCCTCAGAAACTCTGATATATAATGTTCTGGATGTCCCCTCTGTCTGATTTGGGTCAACTCCCTGAAGTGAGCCTTAGGATCCTTCCGATCAAAGCACTCCACCACTCTCCTTGTGAAATCCTCATTAGAAGTCACATTGGCATGCCCCAGAGTGGACAAGCCGTGAAACCACCAGTCGTGTGCCTCTCCCTCCAAATGTAAGGTAGCCATTTTAATGTCCTCCACCTCCGTCATCTTGTTGAGCTGGAAATAAGTATCCAACTTCTCCACCCAAGCTCGAGTTGTGCACTTGGTAGTGCCATCATATGTGGGGAAAGACATCCTCCCAATAGTACGTTGCAACTCAGAGCTCTGAGTGCCCTGGCCTCCATAATTCATGCCCTTCTCATTTTGCTTGAGCTGACAATAATCTCTAAAAGATAGAGTTGCCTTGAAATCTCCCCCCATGGATTTCGACTCCCTGAAATACTCTCCCATGGGCATCTGGTCATCTGATCAACCCTGCTCACTAGGTGATGATGGTAGAAAAGAAGGCAGCGTGGTCCTAGTTGGCCCACTAGAGGCTGTTGGGTGAGTAGTTCGTGAAGGGTGGTCATACTATTGGGAGGTCCCATAAGTCTCCTCAAATAGGAAATCCCTGTGGATGCTTCGGTCCCAAATCTGCTGCTTGATCTCATCCAACATCTCTTTCTGCCTCTTCGCTAAATCATTTAGGGCCTTCAAGAGGTTGTCAAAGGCATCTCCTCCTTGCTCTTGGGTTCCACCATATCCTCTACTACTACAGCCTTCCAACGCTCCTCAGCGTCTGGTGTAATCTCTAACTTCCTCTCCCTGCTCCTATACCCTTGTCTCCTCTAGGTGATATTTTGTCTGTCCTCCTCACTCATAGGAAAAGTCCCCCATGGCTGAGCCAAGATCTGAGCTCGAATACCACTGATGTCCCAAACTAGGAAAAACAGTGATATACAAAGCAAACAATAAATTCAACAACATAAAATTTTAAACTTTAGTGCACACCCACATCAAACTGGAAATATGAAAGCAGCTGAACCATTTTATTATATAATTGGAGCAATAGTACAATAATGTGGAAGGAATGCACTTGGGCTTGCCTCAAAGGCAAGCGTAGCAAAGCCCAGGTGATAAAATGACAAGCCCGGATGATAGTATCAACTGTCCCAATGATGATCTGCGCTACCCTAGTAACACTGCATTGTCTCCTGCAAAGATGTTGTTGAAAACCCCACCTCCGTTGCTCAGAAAATTCCACCAAATTAACCCCAAGCTCCTCAGGCAAAACCCACCAAAACCCAGAAAGGGTTCGGCCTGGTTTTGACTCTCGAAATTCAGCCCCCAAAAGCTCCACGTGCTCCTCTAACCGTTGGAAGGTACGACCTGTCTGCACACCAGAAAAAATGCACCCAAATCACTCCAAAAAGGCTGCAAATCACTCCCCAAATGTTTCCTTTATCTCTCCCGGCAATTTCTAGCCTCACTAAGCAATCCTCCAACTCCCACGTGTGCCCAGTGAGAGGCTTTTGCACTGGCCTATGAGCTGCAAATTCGTTCTAGACTGTAGATGTCATCTCCTGCTCTAAAACTCCCCCAAATGTCTGCTATACCCCTGAGCTTCCTTCACTAAAATTATCCCAATAATTGATCCCCGAAAGATGCCTGAAATGACCCATACGTGAGCCCCTCCCGTGTCCTCTTGGAATACGCAATAGCTGAGCAAAGTCGGAGTGTAAGTGCTGAAAACCTCCTTCTGCTCTCCTTCGGAATGGTGTGACAAATCCTCTCTAGGGTGGCACTCGAAGTCCTGCGAAGAAAGGGTGAGTTCTCCGCTCGAAAAGCTCGTGCTAAACAACAAGTGACCCGACTAAACAACTCGAGCAACCAAAGTGAGTTGGATAGGCAAAAAGATGCAAATGAGGTCGAGCTCTTCCCATTTATAATTTTGTGGGCCTTCCTTCCCACTTGGGCCCCTCCACTTAGCCATTCAACTTCCCTCCTAAGATTTTCGAACTCTTTGCTTGGCTAAGTGCGTTTTTCCTCCTGTGGGTGGCCCCCCCACTCCACTAACAAAATGATATGATCTCCCTTTTCCTTCCTAAGTCTTTCACCAAAATTCAGTGGGTTCCATAGCCTCCAAAAATATCCCAAAATTGTGGAAATTAAAGTTGTAACAAAATAATTTAGGAAGGGACATTACGTGTGATGCCCGGGTCCCATTCTAGTCTTAGATGGGTGCCATGATGTTGTCGTTGCGCCACTTTGACTATGAAATACTGCCCATCGTGTGCACATTGTATCCTCCTCTCCTCAAACCCGATGGCGAAATATCGGTGAAAGCCAAGCTCTTCCTGCTCAAGCATCTCCATTGCACCAATATCTGCCCATCCACCACTAATCCTGATCCTGAGTAGCAACTGGGAAAACTTGCCTCGTCAAACAAAGGAGGCCTCAGCGATCCCCCATGTGTCAACCCCACCATGAGCTAGATTTCCCCCTACTATGGTCCTACTCCTCATGAAATGGAGTGGCCTGTCAGCCAACTGAATCCCTGGATTCCATAGCTAGAGCTGTCGTGGCGTAGTATTGATGACCACTAGAAGCCACATGTGCCAAATAGATACCCCCTGAATGCAACCAATAGATGGATATCTAATACTCACAATTGACTCGGTGTATGTGGATCCATCCTACTCTTGCCAACCATCACCACTAAGTTTGTTATCTGCCCTCTCGATAAAGTTCCAATACAATGTCTGAAGCCCGAATATCCACTAGAAAAATGCCTCATCCGTACATGGTTACATGGTATCCTCTGCTTATGTAAGATCCCGACAAGCCCTACTAAAGTAGAGGCACATGAATCAGCTCCCCAAATGTAAGCTTAGAGATGAATGGTATACCACCCATGTAGAAGATCACCTCATCTCCTAGCCCATGGCATCCCACTCGCGTACCGACCTTGCTCCTCCACCGAGGAATCTCTATTGTGCCCCTGATGCACTGAACCTCATAGGGTCGTCTTAGGAAAATCTCCCAAGTCCTGCTATCCACCATGTGGGCCTTGATCAAACATGACAAGGTTCCCCTCAACTGCCTGCGATGTCGATGATTGAGAGATGCTTAGGCTCCAATGGGGATGTTCAAGAACCCATGTGGACACCCCTGATTAGCCCTGTGGTTGATTTTCTCTCCAACCCTAGGTATGTCTGCCTCAATGGCATGCCTGAAACTCAGGTTAAGAAGTCCCCCCGATAGTAACACTCCTTTGGTCCAGAATGCAGCCCCACATGCTACTGCATATAACCATGTATCCTCGTGCCCCTTGGCATACAACTGAACCCAATTGCCCATCTTTGTGCACTGCTGGACCCTGCTACATGCTATCACATCACCCCGGATCATCTTACATTCCTCCTGTATCGAGATGTCCGACACACTATAAGGATATGCACTGGGATGTGAACCACTCCTTCGACAACATGACGTGACCCTATACACCAATATGCACCACTGCACACCTCTGTGCTCCATTGCATATTGTTGTGCACCACTGCATGCCCATATACATCCCTGGATGCCATGGTTTGAAACTGCGTCTGTAAGTATCAGCCTGCTTCCTGCCAGTATCACCGTATCCACCCTCTCATCTCCATACCCTCGGATGAGTGGACCTCCCCTCCTAATCCTCCCTGGGAGATCTGACAAGCAAATCTCCCCATGTGCCTGTTATGGTGTCACTAGGGTGCTGCTCCTCGATGACCACTGTACCCATATAACAATGGGAAATCCTCCTCTCCATACGAGGAACTATTTGGTGGCCTGTTGATACCACCTCCTCGAACAACCTCTTGTCAAGGTACACTGATCATCCAATGACCCCACACACGGCCAACCTGCCAAGACAACTCAGAGAGTCTGCCTGCTCCCCTGTCAACCCAACCTGTCACTGGTGCTGTCTAGAACTCTGATGGGAATATGAAAATGGGGGTCAGTCTGATCACCGGATCTTCCATCCTACTAATACCATGAGTAACCCAATCCATGGAGTGATGGAGAGTCCCACCTGGATCCCAACGTTAATCTAGCCCTTGAGCCCCTCTGGCAAACCACAACCCCTGCTGAACTATACTCCCGACCATGGATGTATCTAGTAACCTAGCCAACTCCACCAAGTACTAACTCAATACCTCTTGCCACCCAACCCCAGGAGAGGGATCAAATGCAAGAACCCACGAGTACGTAACAAATCCATCATGCGAGTGTTGTGCCCTACGCAAATCATGTCACCTCGCCTCACTGGCTCGATCAACATATACAATTTGTCTAGGTAACTCAACCACTCTCCCTCCAACGTGCAGAGGTAACCTAATAATACTGCAGGTTCCATCTACGTAAGCCTGAAGAGAGCTACTGATTGGAAGTAATGCAGCTTTGCTGGCTGCCTGCACATCTATCTGCTTCTCGTCAATGGTAGGTCCAAAAGATGACTACCCATCTTCCTCTACCATGGGCTCAATAAGAGTCTCGAGTTGTCCCTCCACAAGTAGCTCATCGAGCATAACATCCTCATCTAGCTCACGCTCCTCAAGGTGCTCTCCATGCTATTGTAGGTAGTTGTCGTCTGAGAAATCTATCACAGCTCTGGGTACCTCAGTGCCCATTAGCACCTCACTAATGAATATGTCTCTCAACACCTCCCTACTCTGTTGTGCGTTGCCATCACCCAAAAACTCGGACACGGTCCTGGACACCTCACTAATTGATACCTCAACAATGGATGACACCTCATCAACGGTGGACACCACATCATCAGATGGCCCTCAGAGTGTATGCTCTACTCCCTCTGCTAAGGTGTCAACTGGAGCTAGCAAAGGGATCTCCAACAAGGGTGACTCCCGTGTCATACTGGGTATATCAACATGCTCCTCCTACGTGTCATCAACGTCATGCTCAATCTCCCCGTCAAGCACCTGATATCTAAATCCAGGTCTCCACCAGCAGAAGTGCCCCCTGATCTCACCCTCTAATTGTCCCTATCCTGTTCACTCCTTTTGACGAGGTCTAGTGCCATGACTCTGTCAACTTTCCCCACTTGGTGTAAATGGATTCACTTCGTGGTATACGCACCCCTAGTGAACTGGTCCATCACCTTCCTCAACTAGGCCAACATCTCATCATTCTTGCAGATCCCGTCCCGGATCTCCTGCATACTCTCTCGCATCATGGGTTGGTCCATAGCTCCACCAATCACTGTGCATGCATGCCTAACGCCCTCATGATCCTACTAGCTCCCCACAGCTAGCCAAGATCATGCTCTGATACCATTGGAATGCCCCAAATGGAAATTTACAATAGATAATAGATGCATGAACTAAGCTATGGCAAATAAATTTTTCCACACATGCATCAATCAATAAAACACAAGAAATAGGGCGAATAACTGAGCCATTTTATTAACATGGAGACTGAGTACATTAGATGACAAGAAAGATAGAACCTGGGCTTGCAACAACAAGCAAGGCAAGATCCTAGGTGAATATGATGATACCCAAATGTTGGAAATGGCTCTGCTACTAAATTTGCGTCCACCCAAAAAACCTTTTGTTGCCGCTCGAAAGGAACTGTTGATTTAGCCCTCCAGATTTCTCCAAAATTTTTGAGAAATTAGCCATAGTCTTTGCTCTACTAGCTCAACAAAACCCAGAAATATCTCGCAACCCCAAGTGGTGGAAATGGTCCTAGAATTAACTGCGTCCTCCTCCAACCATTTCTGCTGCTGACCGCTAAATGGAACTAGAAATTCTGCCCTTAGGAGTGCTAAATTTTTTTTGCAAAATTAATCCTAGCCTCCTCTCATAAAACCCACCAAAAACTAGAAAGGGTTTGGGCTGAATCCAACATGCCCCGATGACCCCAATTTGGCGTGGTTCTCTAATTGGCTAGCAAAACTGGTTGTAGATGAAATCTGCTACAAAATGCTCCAAATCTCTCCTAGAAAATCTCCTTCCCACTAGGTTACTTCCTCCCAAATTTTCCCTTATTCCTCCGTAGCCACACCATAGATTCTCCTTGCCCAAGTTATTGTGCAACAAAGCCCAATGAGCCCCTACGTAGGCCAAGAATTGGAGCAACTCATCTCTCCCAAACACCTTAGCAACAAACCCGCAATTTGACAAGAAACTCCAACCCTCTTTGTGGAATAATTCTCTGCTAATTGGATGGCCCAAATTCCTCTTTTTGTTGGCCCTTCCAAGCGCCACAAATTTCTCTCCTGCGCCCAAGGGAAACTTGCTCCAACTAAAGGAAATAACTGTAAATATGCCCAATGGAAACTCTGAATTGAGCTCCCCAAATTGCCTCACTAGGGAGACACTCGAAGTTCTCTGAAATGAGGGTGGAATTCCCTCTTGGGAAATCCTTGTGCTAAACAACACGGGCTGTCTTGGCTTAGCAACTCAAGAGAACTAGTGATTAAAGTTAAAATGATCCAAGATGTCCAAATGAGAGCCTCCATGCTCTATTTATAATTGCTAGCCCTCTCCTCCTTGGTGGCCCCCACTCTCCACTAATGTGCACCCTTTCTCTTTCTCTTTCCTCTAGGAAGTGCGAGTTGCTCCATTGGGTCAAATTTACTTCTCTTGTGCCCCCCACATTCCACTAGAGCTGTAATTTTATATTTCTCGTAAGTCCCATACGCCAAAAATGTCTCCAATGCCCATATTACAAAATTGTTCTATGCTTAGCACCAACCCACAGATCTTGCTGACCTCAAGCGATAAATCAAAATTCGGGACATTACACATTTTTGAAGGTAACTGTCTAGATTTTGATGAAATTACCACTGACGACCACACAAAAGATAATATGGGAACCACAGATCCAAAGGAACAATACAAAAATGACAATAATGAGCACATTGATTTAAACTTGTTCTTTATGCAGAATTCAGGCTGATTATATATCTTAAGTTTTGATCGACCACCAAATTTTGATAATGATTGCATTGAGGGCTTAGACCTTGAAGCCAAGTATCACGAAAGTTTGAGCAAGCCACAAGAAGAGTTTGTGCAGTATCAACAACCTCCCACAACCTATTTGAGCGGAGATAGCAAAGAATATTTGTGTGAAGAAGGTGATATTACAGTTTCAGATGTTGGCTTTACCACAAATAAGGAAGTTTGTGATAGTCCTGTTACCCACCAAAATGGGTAACCCCATAGGAGAAAACTTTTCTCCTACATTTTGACAACCAGTCGGACAGCCAGATAGCCAATAGCCCCTGAGGCAACATCCCTTGAAAATCACCATTAGTTGATGATATGCCATTTATCTCTGCCACTTGCATCAACTATTTGCTTCTCACCCGTCCAACATTAGCACTTGGATGAAGGTGGGCTTCCACTCAAAGGGTAACTTGATCAATTTGCAATCTGGTGCTTATACTTGTTTTCTTTTGGGCATTTAGTAAGGATTATGGGGTGATCTAGAAGATTAATAGACTCTGACCATGATCTTGTTCACTCACCTTACTTGGGGGGTTAATCTTTGATCCTAATCCCAGTGGGACCTCCCTTAAGGCCCATTAAGTATGGAGGGGCACTACTTGGGAAGCCCTGATTGACATAACGTAGTTCCATCTTCCCATATGTCATAATTAACACCTTCCAACTTACATTACAAGCCCATATCTCACCTCCATTCTTTTGGTTCAACTTGTCATTGGTTCTTGGGGATTTAGAACTCACATGTTCACATACCTTAAGTAGGGCCCAAAAACTTAGCCCTGGGAGGTTGATGCAACTAAAAGAAACATAAAATAGCATATCATGGCCATAACAAAATAAAAGAAAGAAAAATCAAAATGCAAAAGATGGTTGGGACATAAAGATTAGCATATGGGAAAAATCCTAGCATGAGCTCTACCTCACTCATATGGCCATCACCCAGTTCCTGAGCACTTATTGCTCCCTTACCTGTAGCAATACCTGCTGTTCTGAGACCAAAAGCTAACTGATCCACACCCTCAAACGGGATTTACAAGATTCAGCGATTTTCTGGCCCTAGAAACCCCAACGCTGCCCTTGAAGCCCTAGCGTTAGCCCTGCTAAGCTCTGCGTGCCTCTGCGCTGCTCAAAAGGTGACTGCGTAACCCTAGAGTGGGTGACACAGTCCTTACGCTGCATCTGGAGGCCTCTGCGTAACTCTAGAAGCCCTCTGAAGCTGCAACGTTGCCCCTCCTGGTCCTGCGTAGCACCTGCGTAGCGGTTGAAGCCTCTGCGCTGTGTAGCAGCTGCGGCTGCCCTTACTCCTCTGCGTTGTCCTTGATTGCTGCTCCTCTTCCTCTTGCTGACTCTTGGCTCCGGGATCAGATCATCCTCTCAGCCAATACTACCCCTCGCTGCAGAAAAATCCTCCGGAAATTCTTAGCAAACCCTGCCCTAGAATTCCAGCTTAGTTTCTCAGCTCTGCCTTTGTGTGTGTGTCTCCAACTTACCCGCAAGCCTTTCTCTTATACTTTTTCATTGAACACATCAATGACCTTGATTTAATATCTTATAGACGACTAAGATTAAAAGACTGCTTGATCCGCGTCACTTAGAACATTTCAGCACATGTGTTTAATTAGTTCACTTTAATTTTTCTAATTCCCTAAGTTAGACTTAGGGTCCTCATTAAAAAAATTAATTATTAGAATAACTTCAACACTAGATGAATTTTCTCCAAATGCTTTCTGGGTTTTGGAGGTGATGTGTTTCTTAGCCCCTACGCAAAGTTTCGGGGCTAGAGCACACCCGATGCTACCCCAACTACACAAAATCTCAACATATATTGTGCTAGTTATTATTGAAAACTAATGTATGGAATATAGATGATAACATTGTATGCATTACGCACTAGATAAATGTGAATGGCAAGCCCCTTGGTGTATCGTTAAAATAGCTCTACAAAGTGAATTTGTTCCCTCACATAAGTAATAGTTAGGGTTTTGAAAGCTAGGGCTTTATTATTCCCTTACTCCTTATCAAGACAACATATCTTTCACTCTGATAGACTCCATCATCCCAAGGACTAGGAACTAGTCTTGTCACTTTGTTGATCACCTGCAAAATTTACCAAAAATCTGATTTTCTCTCTCCTAACTTAATTTTCGATCCCTTAAGGTCAAGCTGCTAGCTAGGGCTAGGGCACGAATTGACCTAGTCTTGAAGTTTTGGATTGTGGAAGGATTTGACTTTGGAAGGAGTGTTGGTTGCCTCAATGTCAACCTCTTGTACTGGCTAATCCATCCATTTCAATGCTAGATTATTTTGCCCTAGGTAGATTTTTCCCTAGTTTTCCCTAGGCTTCAACTTGGGGCTTATTCAAGGCTTCTTGTTCCTTTGTTGCTAGTATTCATTGTTTGGAAGTCTTTTCTTGCACTCTTGACTCTAGGTGAACCCCTTTGGCTTGTTTTCTCTCAATCCCTAGATCCTTTGCGCCCAATATAGTCCTTATTAGAGGATGTGAATTGCCTTATCTAGCTTGTTGAGCCTCGTCCTTATGAAGAGTTTTCCTCTATAAACCCTTCTTGTCACCTTGATCCTTGAATTTGATATACCATTAGGTGACCTATCTAAAGGGAATCCTCCTAGTGGTGATAGTCCATAAAGAGCTGGAGGTAGTGGTTGTGGTGACAGTGGGCCACACCTCATTATTCTTCCTTGGTCTAGTATTTTCCTTGTAGGTTACCCCCTACAAGGCCTACTAGATTTTGAGGCAACAATTTTTGGTGCCATTGTTGGGGAGGAATTGGGTCAACCTCCTTGTCATTTGAAGATTTAGCTTCATCCTTTTTGAAGAGAATATCTCAAAGGACAAGATATATCCTCTTCATCTCAAAGGACAAGATATATCCTCTTCTAGCGACTGCTGAATTCAATCCAATCAAGTCCCCTGGTAGCTCTTCTGACGGTATCATGGCTCGAAGAAAGAGGAAGATTACCAAGAAGGCCAATAAAGTTTCTACATCTCTCATTAATCCAAATAGTCTGGTGATTAGGAAACTCTTTGCGGATAATACCACCACCCTCACCATGGATATGCCATGGCTTCTAGCTACATTCAGGTCCTTGTATTTGAGCAATATCCTTGATGCCCCACATCCATTGCTCGAGAAGTATCACGAATGGATTGCCAAATTCAATGGCATTGATGCCACCACCACAGAGAAACACATCCATGATCTTTATTGGGCAGTGAGTGCAAAGCTAATAATGGAAGAAGTAGTCATGATGCTTTTTTCCTTGACTTTTGATGGAAATGATAGAGAATGGTATCTTAGCTCACCCAAAGGTAGTATTCCTGATTGGGATATGTTTCATGAATCATTCAAGAAAAGATGGGTCTTATCTTTGGATGGAGGTATCCTCCTTGAGAAATTCCTTCAATGATCGAGGTGGATATTGGTGGCCACCCACCTATTCCACTTGAACCCCCAACACTGTTTCTTTCAGTTTCCTTAATTGTAGCACAATTTACTATTTTTGGCAATTTTTTGGGTCCTAAACTTCTAAAGTCGTTTTGAGTCCCTAAATGGGGTTTTTTGAAAAACACGCCTGTTGTTGCCGCCTTGCACACACACCTAAGTTAGTGAGAAAATCCCTTAACCCCACAAGGTGTGGTTGGTGGCAAAATCAAGAGATGGAGATGTCACCTATTCCCAACTCTCTCCATTTAAGCTCTCTCCTAGGTAAGCTAAGGGGGGTGGTCCCTAATGAAAAGTTAGATGAAAAAATGGTGTGAGGTTTCTAGGAGATACTAAGGTTAAATGGATTACTTTAAGATTATGAGCAAGTTCAACAAGTATGATAAGCAATACAAGATATGAAATGAAAGGTGTTCTCAATCATCATCCACACATAATAAAAGATAAGCATGTAAACCATTGCCTTCAATATTGCTTCAAAATAATAAACACTTGCTAAAAAATAAAATGTTTCAAAATTAAACACCCAAGTAATTTTGCAAAATTAAATGTTAGACCAAGATGCGCATATAAACATCAATTGCAACTATAAATGAGATAGTACTTGAAAGTAAATGCTCAAATGACAAGATAGTGACATCAATTACTCATGAGCTAAATGATCATCAAAGCAACAAATATATGAAATAACTTGAAACAGAGTTGCACCAATGAAGGATATTCCAAGTACAAGAAAGCTACTTGTTGCAAAAGTAAAAGATCTAAATACTTGCAATATAAAGCAAATACTCTTGTGAAAATGATGATTTTGCAAATATAACTCAAATAAATTCAAGATAACATATATAGGAGACTTGCATTTGCAAGTAAAGTAAAATTGTGATATAGAGATGCTCTTGGTTTATTTTATTAGTTGTATTCTGAAACGAAGTTTCAATTGAACTCCAGTCCCTAGACCTCATCCTTGCTGGGAAATCCGGATCTCACAATGAGGAGTCAATAGGGGTGGTGGGTCCCTAAAGTCTATACAACCAACTTAAGTTGGAGGTTAATTTTGGAAATGCCAATTAGTAATAAAATGTGACCAAGTGAGATGTTTGAGTAAATGTTGTTTCCAAAATAATGTATTGGTGCTTGAGTATAATGGACAATGCTTAAGTAAAAATACCAATATCTTCAAAAGGAAATGAAAGTGAAACTTCGCAAGTCCACAATTGCTTTGCAAGAAATAGAGTCAATGCCAAATTGCTTCAACACAAGAATGTTCAGTAATAACCAAGATGCCACACAAATTAAGTTGACAATGATAAAGCAAAGTGCTCAAGAGACTTGTGAACCAAGATGGCTAAATTAAATTAGTTTAAGCTTGACAATTGTGTAAAATACTCGCTTACTTTTAAAAAAAGGATATTTCATGTGTTGTAATAGAAGTTCAATGCAATTACTCAAGAAATTGAAATAAACAAATGTCAAACTTGTGCTAAAATGAAAATGGATGTGAGAACTATGTCAAAAGCTAATCATGCATGAGTGAAATGAAATTAGAAAATAAGAACTAGAGTAACTAAACTAAGTTGATTAATTCACACACAAGAAAATATCCTCCCTCCAAATGGGGAGAAGGGATACCATGGGAAAAATCCCAAGCTCCCTCACAAGAAAATTTAGCGTTTTTTATTAGTGAATAGTTACAATGAAAAGAGACCTCTCTAGGGACTTTGAAAAGAAAGGAAATCTTAACAAAATTTGTACCTGTGATGCACTAGCAATTGGAAAATGAATGGCATAAATAAAAGGTCTCTAAAGTCTGCAAACTTGGAGAAATGTTTACATGTAAAAATCAGATTGTGAAGCTCCCCAAATCTGCCCAATGTGTAGATTGTTTTGGTATTCACAAATCAACCACTTTACAATCACAATGTATGCAAGAGGAGAGAGGATAAGTCTCTTCTAGCTCTCGACCCTTAAGGAAAAAATTAGTAGCCCTCCCAACAGCCCACGACCTCCCTCAAAAACTAGTCTTGAAGTGAGAGCCCAAGGTCCTGCACATAACTTGTTAAAAGTTTCAAACAATGAATCCCGCAAGCTGCCACAAGAAAAAGTTAGAGATGGCTGCAAAACAAACCACGTGTTAGCTATGAAATCAATCAAGAAAATTACAAATGTATATGCACAATAGTCTACAAAGGCTAAGCTAAAGAGTATGAGTAAGCTCTCCTCTTTGCTTAACCATAATTTGGCTCTAAAATAGCAAGATTATAGTAAATGAAGCACAATATGTTTAAAAATAAATATTAAATGGATTATGCTTGAGATATGAGCCCAAAGCCCAAAAGAAATCCCTGCAAGAAAAATTCGAAAGATGAGGCTTTGGAAATTGACAAATGTGGGTTCTCCTTGAGTATTTCAAGAGTGGGTTGGTTCCTTCGAGAACTTCCCCTCATGTTTGAAGCTTGATCCAAAGAAATATTTTCTACACAACTTCACATAGACAAATTAGATCCATATGAGCTTAATCACACGCAATGATGAGAAAATTTTAGAGATATATTGGACATCAACTAAAGCATTCTCTATCTAGAGCAAGTAAATAATCCTTATGCTAATGTAAGATAGCTATACATCAACACAACTTGAAAAACATAATGGAAATAAGGAAATAAGTAGAAAAACATGAGCAATAATATCAAGATATTACCATACACAAGGAGAAGAACACCTCAAATGTAACCCCAAAGTCTTTTGTATTAATTTGCAAAAGAGTGTACAATTCAGCAAAGTATCCTCAAGCCCAATAGCTCGTATCAAGATTTCATAGTGAGAGCCCATGGATCTAATATATTCAAGTTTGGGAGCCAATCCCAAGGCAAATGGTGACAATCCCAAGACAAATAGGTGACAATCTCAATGCTCCTTCATGCAAATTTGAATTTCCCAAGTGGCAACTCGATTTCTTCCTTAGAGGCCCCCACAATCCTTGATGAGGGAGCTCGAATTAGATAAGATGACATGTGGGGGAGTGAAGTGGAGTGGTAGGAGACCACTCTCCACTTCACTCAAGTAAACGCTAATCTAATCTCAAGTGAACTCATGATATCTCCTTGAAGCTCGAGTTAACTTCCTCAAATCATGGATCTTCTCACTGGAATTTGTTGTCTTCTTCGCAAAAATTTAGATTTGCTTTATTCGTGGCTTATGTGGAGTCCACATGACTTGGTAACTCAACTTTGACCTTTAGATGAATTTCCACCTCATTTCCACATCATTTGAGCATCTGCGGATATTTGTTTTTCTCCATTTATTTAATTGTTGGGCTAATTTATTGCCACATTTTCCACAAAACTTAGGAAAAGTGGGTTTAAAGGGTCTAGAACTTATTTTTTATCCCTCAAAGTGTGTCATAGTAGAAAGTTGAGGATGAGGTGTAATTTTGAGCACACACACCGCATACAACTTCTCTAGATATCACTTATTACTTTTTACATTCAAATTTTGTTCAAATTTCCACCCAGCGGGAAATTAAAAAAAAATTAAAAAATGACCCCTAGACCAACGTTACACGAAGCGGGGACGAAGCGGAGACGTTTTTTGGAAGCGGGGACACAGAAGCGTTATTTTCCAAAAATCTAGGAAGCGAAGCATCTTAGAAGCGTCCACTATATATATATATATATATAGTTTGCATTTATATTCAAAACAAACATCCCAAATACCAAATAGGTGTAGAAGACATGAAAACATGCATATTTTTACACAAATCAAGATAGATATGACATCCATGATTCCATTGTACATCAATGATTAATTATTCGAGCATCAACCATCTAGATTCTAGCAATTACAAACATACATCAAATTTTTAAGCATGTTATAAAACATAAAACATTTAAGCATATTATAAAACATAAAAAATTTAAGCATACTCATTAGGGGAATTTTGAGGTCTAAAATGGGCCTTCTAAGAAAAATGTACAACCAAAATAAAATTTATAAGAACCAATAGGATTCAAGATGATGATGTCAACTATGGGGGATGATTCACCATTTTTGGAGTAAAAAAGTACAAATAATAAAAATAATAAGATAATAAAACTCCTTTTTAAACTCCTATTTTCAACTTATCTCCCTAAGGTTTTACTCAAATTTCGAGTGGGGAGTACTCATTGGATGCAAAATTTAATTCCTCATTAAAGGAGTACCCATGTTGCAGACTTTCGATGGATCTTGCTACATGAAAAATGAGAAATACAAGAAAAAACGTGACTGCATTCACGTAGTTCATGTATTTCTCATTTTTCATGTAAAAGGAGCCATCAAAAGTATGCAACATGGGTACTCCTTGGATGAGGAATCGAATTCTGCATCGAACGAGTGTTTCTGTTCAAAATTTGAGTAAAACCCATAGGGAGATAAGTTGAAAAAGTAGTTTTTTCTTTTTTCCCTCTAAAATTTGATGATGTAATCAGATCTTATTTTATTATTTCCAATATTATTTTATAATTTCCTTAGGAGACCCATTTTAAACCTCAAAATTCCCCTAATGATAATACATAAAACATAAAGCATATTATCTAGCAAGTGAACAAATGTCAACATTAGTCATGTCCAAAATTCAAATAATAATGTTTACAAAATAGGCCACTTGGCCACCACCAAGACAAAAAAGTTCAAATTCACAACAAGCCTACAAGTCTAATCTATGACAAAAGTAGTAAATTGTGAGTATATCTACTAATCTCTCCTCCTTCCACCATGAAGAGTACGTGGCAGTGGGCCTCCACGTGGTGGCAATGAAGGAGATAGTGGATGTGGAAGTTGTGGCACTACAACTGATGAAGACGAAGCCCCTGATGTTGGTGTTGAACCACGAAACCTGGGAACCAAGGGACCAGATGGGGGTGGCATATCAACTCGATCATCATCATCATGGATAAGAGCATCCTCTAATTTCTCTAATCGCAAAACTCCATCCTCTAAATTGGGCTCCTCTGGATACCTGCCCCAAACCTTAAGGTCTTTATTACTCTTTGCATCATCATAGTAATGGGGAAACAATCGCAAGTTGTAATGAACATAAACCAAGCTCTCTGCCCTGTCTAAACTCAACTTGTTCCTTTTAACATTGTGGATGAAAGAATAAGATCTCCAACACCTCTCTGTAGAAGAAGTGTTTACCACCTGTGATAGCACCCGCAATGCCAAATTCTGTAAAATTGGAGTAGCTCCTGCATGCATGTTCCACTACTCAAGAGAAGAAAAATTCTCTCGATCTCTAATTGCATGCATGCTCCCAAATGGACTAGTGCAAAGCGTATAGTTTCTCAATTGTTTCCGTACCAAGGCATCCTCCTCCTCATCAAGGACTAATCTAGCCAATGCAATCATATATTTTTCTAGAACCTCTGGATCTAGGTGTGGTTTTCGCCTACTCCCCCCCCCTAGGGTGCTTGTGTTGAAAGTTGTGATGGATGATAGTATTTAGGTTTCAAAACATATGCTAATGCATGCAATGGAACATTTAGCATATCCCATCGTTTTTCCACCTCTGCACGAATATAATTGTACAAGGTGACATCTCTAGGCTCAACAATGTCTTTAATCTGCCCCAACATGTTATCCATTTGCTCATACACCTCCCCAATTATTGGCCATTATGAATCTACAAACTTGATCACGTAATAAATTGGTTTAGTGAATTGCAAAACATATTTAACTTGTGACCAAAATAGCATGTCAATAATAGTGTCTTTTGCTACATTAGCACCGTCTCTGTCAGTGTTAATTTCCTCCCATGATTCAGCAATCACCATATTAGTTAAGGCTTGTCTCACCTTCACTAGCCACCTAAAGGTGAGGTAATAGCTTGCAAATCTTGTTTTTGCAAGTTTAAGCAACTGCAACTTGGAGTAAGTGCCATATAATTAGTTTACCCTTGTATGCCCTGTGATAAATTTAAAGAGTTGCTTCCCTCTCTTGTAAAGCTCATCAATCCACCTAGATTCTTTATGTTTCACAATATCATGCATCAAAAGTTTCAATGTGTACACCAAACACCCATACCAAAAGATGTGTGGATGAGTACGCTCAATAATGTTTCCTGCCGCCTTACAATTTGCTGCATTATCTGTGATCACTTGAACCACTTTACTAGGACCAACATCTTTGATTGATTGCAATAGGAGATCTGCAATGTTTTGGGAAGTTGCACTGACGAAGCAAGAGTCATGACATATAATAAATATTGCACCACTAGCAGAAACACCAAGAACATTTATCAAATGGTGGTTTTTGATATTTGTCCACCCATCTAATATAATGGATACCCCACAATCCACCCACTCATTTGTAAAACGTGTCAAAGATATTTGAACCTTTCCTTTTTCTCTTTCTAATAGCAATGGTCTAGCTTTCTCATAGTTGGGGGACTTGTATCCTTTTGGGGCTTCATTGATGGCCTTTACCATTTCATGCCAATAGGGAGAGCGAAGCACATTGAATGGTACACTGCAAGCACAAAGAAATCGGACTATATTTCCATCCACAACATCCCTCCCAACAAAATTAAGGAAATACCCTATTGTTCTTTTACCTCCAGAGCTTGCAGAAGTACCATGAGGAGATGAGCTACCAAATCTAGATGTTGCACTTGATTCAGATTGAGTTTTTTATTTCTTGTTTTTTTGTTGTGCAACGTCCTCTATTTGGATGTATTTTATTCTTTGTTCAACTGGAACCTTTGGGAAAATTGCTATCCCCACGACACCCTTTTTGTCGTCACTGTCCATCACCCCACAAAGATGCCTCTTCACGTGGACTGCAAGTCCGTGACTACTCCGATGGAACTCAACTTTACGAAGTTGTGTGGAAGTGCTGTTGGGCCCGAGCTGGGAAATCCCACCTAGTATCGTCAACTCGTGGGGGCCTTGATGTTCTTAGTGAACTCACGTCCAGACATATGTTTTGCAGTGAACACGTTGAGTCAATACATGGTCGAGCCTCATCACATTCACTGGATTGGTGCCAAGAATCTCTTGAGATATCTTCGGGGCACAATCAACCATGGGCTGAGATACACTGTTGGGAGTATGAGGCTCCATCGATATACCGATGCCGATTGGGCAGGCAGTGTGGTGGATCGTAAGAGAACATCTGGATGTTGCTTCACTCTAGGTTCTGCTTCGATATCTTGGATGAGCAGGAAGCAGAAATTGGTCGCTTTGAGCACCGCCGAGGCCGAATACATTGCAACGAGTATGGCCTGTTGTGAAGCTGTTTGGTTGAGAAAGCTCTTTAGTGAATTGTTTGGACATGTGCTGGATACCATCGTTATCCTTTTCGATAACCAAAGTGGGATTCGTCTTTCTGAGAATCCCGTGTTCCACGACCAATCCAAGCATATTGATATTAGGTACCTTTTTGTCCGGGACATGGTACAATGAGGAGCCGTAAGGCTCCATCACATTGGGACTGATGAGCAGATCGCAGATATTCTCACGAAGCCTCCGGGGAAGGTCAAATTCTTAACCTTCCGTGAGAAGCTTGGTATCGTGGATAGACCCTATCCTGAGGGTCTCACCTGAGTTCGACTATGAGCTCTAGGAGCTCTAGGGGGTTTGGGGATAGCTTCTTGGATCTATAAGCAACCACAGGGAGAGGTTCGCCTTACCTTGTTGGTGTGATTCTTCCCCACCGTTATGATATTGAGGTAATTCACCTTCTCTTTGATCTATGCCCTACATGCATCCTACCCATGGAGTCTGGGACTCATGGGAAGTACCTCTCATTTGGCCAATGAGTTGGGAAATTAGGATAGAGACCAATAGCATGAATGATGGACGCATCGGGGATTGCCGTACTCCCTATGTCTAGGATGGGATGTGTCCAACAACTTGATCTGGGATCAAGTCTGGATGAGGTTCTTACCTCTAAACTAACTTTGGGTTAGTATGTGGCTCACTCTTGAGTCTAGTTGAGGTTTTTACCTCTAGACTGACTTCGGGTCAGTGGAGAGTGATGTCTTTGTGACTCAGTTTCGTTCGTTTGCAGAGAAGAGCCATCAAAGCAGTTACAACAGGATGACACAGGATTTCATGATGATGATGAGATATGGAGTACATGATGGTACTGGATGACAGGATTGCACATGTGGACAGATGGAGTTCTCCTTAGTTGAGAGGGAGTGTTAATTCTGGGAAACTAGGTCTAAACTCCATGTTGCATTGCTCATATGATGGAGATGATATTTTTGTTGGATTCCTCTTTCGGAGAGGTTCGAGATTGATCTAAGGATCATCTTATTTGGATGAGCAGAACTTATATTTTGAATTTATTTTCCACACGTGCAAATTGTCAAGGTCGGCCAGAATTCTAATGTAGGCTCACAAGCCCCAAAAGATGTGTCACACATCCTCATTGATGGATATAAGTTGGAGAGACTTGATGCTCATTTGCTCACCAAATCATCTCACACATTCTCCCTCATCTGATTGGTTCATACAGCGTTGAAGAGGCTTCTCTCTCCTCCACACATGTGAAACAAGAAGCTGCTATTTGCGGAATGTTTTAGGGCAAATCTAGACAATGTTGACCAACGTTGACTTTGGGTCAACCCTCATTGTTTGACTGCTTTTTCTGCTCAGAAATTCTGATTTTGGAAGGCCGCATTGGACGACACAGAAATCGAGGTCAACCGTTGACCTTTGACCATAGCTTTAACCGTAGCGTTGATTGGTTTGATCGCAGATTTCACTAGTGCATTGACTGATTTTTGCACTGGTTTTTGGGTTGAGTTTGACCATGAAGGAAGCCTAACTTTGATCGAGTTCGACTGAACTTATTTGGAGGTTGAAAGGGCTGGCCTGACTAGCAAAGTCTTTTCTGGCTAGGGCATCCTGTTGAGTGTTGTAACAAACATTTTTCTCTATCTTTGCTGAATAAGAAGAATTACAAATTCTTGTATCTTGTATTGGCTTGTCTTTTGTTGATCTATTTTATGTTCTATTAGCATTTACTTTCAATGATTATGTGATTGCATCTGAAATTGAATCGGGTCAATAAGAAGAAAGATTTAAGTAAATTGCTATAAGCATAGAACATACCATGGTTATCTAAAATTAACAAAAGCTCTTTCAACTGGTCCACCACCACATATATACAATCTCTCCCTTGAACAATTGGAAGCCCTGTGATGAAATCCATGGGGATACTCTCCCATTTCTGCTCTGGAATAGGTAGAGGCTGAAGTAATCTTGCTGGGTGTGTGTGCTCCACCTTATTCCTCTGGCATGTGCTACACTCCTGAACATATCGTAGCACATCCTCCTCGAGGCCCCTCCACGTGAAGCGCTCTCTAACAATCCGGTAAGTCTTCAGGAATCCTAGATGTCCTACCAATGGTGAGTCAACGACTGCCTTCAGGATCTTCTCTCGAAGCTGAAAACTGAGAAAATTACATAAATCCGATTTTTGTAGTAAATGAAATCATCCATGACCTTGTACCTGTCATCTCCAAAGGTCCCATCCAACATCTCACACGCCCGCTGGTTCTTAGAGTAATCTACTACAAGTTGCACCTTCTAATCCTGCACGACATCCATGAGAGAGTGTCAGGGGTCTCCTGGAAAGTGCATCAGCCACTACGTTGTGCTTCCCCTTGACATACTCTATCTCAAAGTTAAAAGCTTGGATCTTATTGACTCATTTCTGTTGCCTCTCATTGAGCTCCTTCTACTCCAAGAAATACCGCAAGCTGTTGTGATTAGTCTTTACCCGGAACCAATTACCCACCAAGTACTGTTAGAATTTGGCCAATGCATGCATTATGGCCAGCATATCCTTGTCATATATAGAGTATAATCTCTCATAGTTCCAGAGCTTTTGGCTGTCATAGGCAATAGGATGACCACCCTGCATCAAAACTGCTCTAATGCCCTCTCTTGATGCGTCACACTCTAGTATGAAGGGTCGAGAAAAATTCGGTAGTGCCAAGATTGGGCAAGAGCTCATCACTACCGTCAGGTGCTCAAAAGCCACTCAATTGCCCACTTCTTTGTGAAATCTGAGGGGTATGCCCAAGCGTGAAAACCTCTTCACAAACTGCCTTTAATAAGTGCATATACCCAAGAATCCTCGCAGCTCCGTCCCGTTCCTGGGGGTAGTCCAATCCCAAATGGCACGAATCTTCTCCTAATGTACTCACACACCATCCTCTTCGATCACATGGCCCAAATATGACATCTCAGTCAGGCCAAAATCACACTTGGCCATCTTGGCATACAATTGTTGCTCCTCTATAATGCGCAACACTTCCTCCAAGTGCTCCTCCCAAGTCCGACAGTAAATCAGTATGTCACCAAAGAACACCGGCATGTATTTCGCAGTTTCTTGCAGAGCACATGATTCATACAAGACTGGAAGGTAGTCGGAGCTTTGGTTATCTAAAAGGGCATAACTACGAACTTGAAATGCCCATAGTAGCATATGAACGTTGTCTTCGGGATATCCCGCTCTCTCACCCAAATTTGATGGTGCCTTGAACGCATGTCTATCTTAGAGAAGTACTTGGCTCCTCTAAGCTCATCCATTAGCTCATCAATGCGCGGAATGGAGTACCTTTTCTTCAACGTCTTCTTGTTTGGGGCCCTATAGTCGATGCACATGGGTAGAGTCCCATCCTCCTTCTTCACCAACACAACGAAAGAAGCAAAAGGACTAGAACTCAACTTGATATGGCCCATGGCCAACAACTCTTGTATGGCTTGCTTTATCTCATCCCGATAAGCCTTGGGATGTTTGTAGGGGGTAGTGATGATAACATGGACCCCCTCCTCCAACTCTACAGAGTGCTTAAATCCTTTATCTGGAGGATAGCCTGGAGGAATGTCTCCAAAAACTATCGAGTACCTCTCCAATACTGCTAGAATGTCTAGGTATGGCTGCTATTCCTGGGTCCCTGTCTCTAAAATCCTAAGATGCACTGCTCATGCTATATCCCCGTGTCACAAATCTGCTTCCATTCGGTTGGCTGACATTTCCTATGGTGGTTAAGAGTGCATGCCCCTCAAAACTACGAACTTCCCATCAAGCCCCATAAACTCCATCTCTAGTGCCCTGTAATCTCTAGTGACACGCCCAAGAGAGTACAACCACTAGACACCCATCACCACATTAGTGTCTGGCACATTCACCACAAAGAAAAGTTCGGTGTTCGAATAGTTCCCCATAGTCAAGTTCAACTTGGGGACATATGCATGGTCTAGTTCCTTGGCACCAATACTGAGATGCCCTCAAAGGACTGTGTTGGTAGCCCTCTTTTCTCTACTAATTGTGCATCGATAAAGTTGTGGGTGGCCCCACTGTCTACTGGAACAGATACTCGCTACCCTTGAATAATACCCCTGATCCACAATGTCAAGTATTTCGGGACCCCTGTAAGTGAAGCATTGACACCTCCTATGGGATTTGTGACACTCGTGTCTCCACTTGCATATTGGGGCTCATCCTCTCCTCTAACAACCTCATGCTTTGTCTCCTCCTCTGGCTTGTTATCTGAAAATACCTCTATGTAATGGGCCTTGCCCTTAGTACATTTGTGGCCCTAGGCCCATGTCTCCTGGTAGGTGAAGCAAAGCTTCCTCCTTCGAAGATCCCTCCTGGTCTCATCATCAAGCTACCCCCGTCCTGTTAACTCCCTTTGTGGAGGTCTGGTGTCCTTACCTCTCTGAGGAAAGGTAGGTCTAGGAGGTGCCTTAGTCTTAGGGAACACATCCAACATGTCCCTAGTCCGGGTAATGGCATCCTGCAAAGATACAGGCTTATAAGCCCTCACCTATCCATGCAATGGGTTTGTCAGCCCGTCAATGAACAACATGATCAACCTCGCCTCCGAATCGCCTCCGAAATATTTGAAACAATCACAACCAACCTCTAGAACTCTACCATGTAACCCTCTGCATTGCATGTCTGCTTCAGATGCGCCAACTCTTGAACGACGAAAATGCAACTCTGGCTCCTTCCTATCAAAACGCTCTATGAGCCTTTGATTGAAATTTCTGTAGGAAGTAATGGTTGCAGGACCTTGTGTAATCAGTCTGTGGTACCACCACTCTTGCGCATCCCCATCCAAGTGCAGGGTGGTGAACTTAATTGCATCTGCCTCCCTCATGGGGTTGAGCTGGAAATAGGTGTCCAGCTTCTGCACGCATGCCCTAGCCAAACTCTTGCTTGACCCATCAAAGTTGGGGAGGGTTATTTTCCGCATTTTCCTCTGCACATTCTGGTTCTGCTGACCTTGTCGGTGTGGTGACCCAGCTCCACCTCTGTGCTTCTCCTTCAGGTTACAAAACTCCCCAAAGGACATAGCCATTTTGATCCTTGGGTCCAATGCATCATACTCATCAATCCCCTCTGAAAATGACCTCAACAAGGGTGCGAAAGAATCTGGCTCTCTTGTAGGTCCATCCACAAACTGTGGCATGGTGGGATGACTGGAAGGCCCAGTGATGCGTGGGGTCTTTGGTTGGTTGGTGCGTGCTATGTCTGGCTTCCCTTGCCATTTCAGGAACCACCTTCCCCAATATTATCCTGCCTGACCGTAACTACACACTAGCTAGCTGTGCTAGCATATCCATTATGATTTTTTGTTTCCTAGCCAACTCTATTATTGTTGGTTCCTTTCCTCCCTGTTCGGTTGTTCTTGGTTCTCCATATGCTCTTCGTCCCAATCCTCACGCTCTCTGACGTGCTCTAATTTAGTGTCTGAAAAAGGGTCAGGCCCTAGGCCTCTACCAACACTCTTCTGCCTCGGCCCCTGCCTCTATGGAATATAATGCCCCCAAAATGAGGTGGCATCACCAACTCCTATTGTTAGAAAATTGGAAAGGAAGAATGATTTTCTTATGTTGATAATTACTTGTGATATTATTATGTTCTTCCTTCATCTTCTTCTCATCAAGAAATTATCAGAACAAAAACACGAAGATCATGGACACCTGATATAGGCACTCAGCCAGGGATAAAACCCCTATATAGGGGAAAACCTAGCCAAAAAATCTTCTTTCAGTATATTCAAAATGAGATAGACCAAGACCCTAGACCAACAGACCTTCCTCCTCCAACAAGTCAGCCCTCAAACTATTCTTCCAACCTTCAAAGATCGACTGCAACAATACTGCATCAACACGGCTTCAATAACGCATCAATACTACATCAAGGACAAATTTTTGACTCTACTACATCAAAATTTCGACCCAACTTTAAGATTGCAATTTCGGCCCTCCTATAGCTTCAGTGCCTTCGCACATGTGAGACAAGATAGAGAAAATTTTGACTTCCTTCTATAGATAACAACCTCCTTCTCCTTCGCTAGCCCTTTCCTTCTTCCTTCTTGAATTTCGCACTATTTCTGCTTCCAACTACTGCAATTTGAACTTGTTGAGAGAGTATGCCAAATGAGGTAGAGTAGTTCCAATATATAGAGAGTTTGTGAGGTCGAATTCCTTTGTTGAGGCCAACTTTTTCTTTCCTTGAGGAAGACTTGGTGGAGGAGGCCTAGAAGACTTAATTTATATTATAATAAATTTCTTTCTTGACAAATAGAAACCAAAAAGGGTCTTTTGCATTATTACATGGACAAGGATACTTGACATAAACCCTAGAAGCCTTCAATGGAAGATTTGACCTAAATGCAATTGACCCAAGCATGAAATCCATGCTTTAATAAGTCAATTTCTATAATAATAAAATTTATTTTTCTTTCTTTTGACAAATACATTACATCATGACTCAAATACAATTATGAAGACCGACACTAGTTGCATTCTTCAACACTCTCTCTTAACTAGGGAGGTATTCATAATTACCTATATAGAGGGGTACTTAGAAGATCTCAAAATGAACTACGAAGAGTTCTAGCACACTCAGTGCTGCAGACTAGATACCTGACCAGGGTATCTATCCGGGCGGGACTTGTTATTGCTCCTTGCTGCCTACACCTACCTACAAGTCAATGGAAAAAGCCTTCAACCCACAAGGTGTGGTTGGTGGCAAGGATCTCAGAGAAGGGACTGTCACACTGATCCCAACTCTCTCTGTTTTAGCTCTCTCCTAGGTCAGATAAAGGGGGTGGTCTCTAAAGTGAAGAAACTAAGTTAAAAGGATATGAGGTTCTAGGAGATTTTGTTAGAGTGAAACATGGATTACTTTTTAGAGATTCATAAGCATTTATGAACAACTTTGAAATAATAATGACAAACCATTCAACTAGTGCCTTTACAAATAACTTGCTCAAAAATAAGTGTTAATTTTAGTTAACCATGGTATGTCCTATGCTTAGAGCAGATTACTTAAATCTTCTTATTAGCCCAATTCAAATTCAGATTTGCAATCACATAATCATTGAAAGTAAATGCTGATAGAACATAAAATAAATCGACAGAAGACAAGCCAAGACAGAGACAATAATTTATATAATTCTTCTTATTCAGCAAAGAGAGAGAAAATGTCTTTTACAACAGTCAACGGGATGCCCTAGCCAACAAAGATTTTGCTAATCAAACCATCCCGTCAGCCTCCAATCAGGTTCAGTCAAACATAGTCAAATTCGGCCTTCCATCAATGTCACACACAACTCAAATCCAGTGCACAAAACACTCCACGCAGAAGTCAAAATTCTGCGGTCAAACCAGTCAATGTTGCAGTCAAAGTCAACATTTGACCTCGATTTCTGTGCCTCCAGCTGTGGCCTTCCTAGATCGGATTTTCTGCCTTCAAATCACAGTCAAACTGTGAGAGTTGACCCAAAGTCAACGCTTCCCAAAAAGCCCTAAAAACAGTTCGAAAATCAGCGTCTTGTTTCACGCATGTGGAGGAGAGAGAGAAGCCTCTAAGGCTATACGAACCAATCGGATAAGAGAGAGAAGTGTGAGTTCATTGAATGATGAAATGAGCATCATGTCTCTCCTTTTTATATCCATGACTGTGGGTGTGTGACACATCTTTTGGGGCTTGTGAGCCTACATTACAATTCTGGCCGACCTTGACAAATTGCACATGTGGAAAAAATAAATTCAAAATATAACTTCTGCTCATTCAAACAAGATGATCTTAGATCAATCTTGCACCTCTCCAAAAGAGGAATCCAACAAAAATATCATCTCCATCATATGAGCAATGCAACATGGAGTTTGGTCCTAGTTGCCAAATTTAACAGTAAGAGTAATGCTCAAAAATATTAGAACACAATAATCTTGAAATGGAAACAAAAGCTGTTAGCACAAGATATTATAAAAATGATTATGAGATAACCAAATCACAACATTGAAACATATCTTGCCATAGTTAGAAACAACTAAAAAAATTAGATGCTAAATATGAAATTAGACTTTGCAAATATGGAAAGTAAGCATCACAATACTTGCATGAGATCAACAACCATCAAAAGACAAGTAAAAGGAAATGTGATGAAGAGTACTCTTGGTTAATTTTAGTTAACTATCCCTACAACAAAGATTTCAAATCAACTCTTCAATCCTCAAACCTCACCCTCGCCCAAATCATGTGGATCTCACAGTGAGGCGTCAATAGGGGAGTAGAGGGTTCCAAGGTCTATACAACTAACTTATGTTGGAGGTAAAGTTTTAATGAGTGTTGGTATGAAAACGATGTTGATTTATCCCAATTAAATGATACATGCAATGCTACATAAGAGATGTGTAATATTCCTAATTAGCGACAGCTAATTGGAATATTCGATTTTGTTTAGTTTTGCCGTCTATAGTTTGTAAATAAATAAAAAGTGAGTGGAGAGGGTCTAACTCACTTAAGTGAAATAAAACACCCTCCTAGTAGCACAATCTTGTGACTTAAGGGGGAGCCAAGGGGGCCAAGCACCACGTAGAGAGGGGGCCTATGTTAGCTCTAGAAGCTTCTGCGTAGGAGAGATTGGACACGTGACAAGAGATGGAGGCTACATTGAGGAGATGGCCTTGGGATTGGAGGAAGGCCAACGTTATAAAAGAAGGAGGAGCTTTCTCATTTGATTCATTCTGTTGTTGATGATATTGAGCTAGACGTTTTGTCTTCTTGAGCACGCTGGCTGTTTAGCCTGTCTGCAGCACTGTTTAGTGCATTGAGTGTCTCCGGTCGGAGATCTCGCCCTTAGCCCCAGGGGACTTCGAGTGCCTGCTCGGGCAAGGTTATTTCTTCAGTATTTTGTGAGAGGTTTGTTGTTTGGGTTTGTTGCGGAGCTGGGCTTTAGTAGAGACTGTGCAGTCACTGGGAGAGAGGACGCAGTTCATTTTGGAGGTGCTTCGGATCGGGATTTCTTCAGGGGATTTAGCTGAGATTTTGGGCAGAGGATCAACCTTTGCCTGTAGGAGGATTTTGGTGGAGTTGAGGCGGTGTTTCAGCTATTCTCATTTAGCCTCTGCGCAGAGCCTTGGAGGCCAGCGTAATTCCCTGAGGAGGTATTTTCTGGTGATTTTCGGGGGTCGGCCATTCAGCTTCACTCGGGGAGAGAGGACGCAGTTCATTTTGGAGGTGCTCCGGATCGGGATTTCTTCAGGAGATTTAGTCGAGATTTTGAGCAGAGGATCAACCTTTGCCTGTAGGAGGATTTTGGTGGAGTTTGAGGCGGTGTTTCAGCTATTCTCATTTAGCCTCTACGCAGAGCTTTGGAGGCCAGCGTAATTTCCTGAGGAGATATTTTCTGGTGATTTTCGGGGGTCGGCCATTTTTGGTATGGTTTTTGGGTTTTGTCGGGATTGGTGAGTAGAGGAGGATTGCAGATTTTTAGCTCATTCTGGCAAGGGGATCAGCCCCTAGTCTTCAGTTCATTCCAGCAGTAGCAGCTACACGGCAGTTTTCCAGCAGCTGGGACGCAGTTCAGAGAGCAACCATTTCCTGTATATTCTGAGAGCATTTCTTCACTTGCCTTGAGCAAGATTAGGTGCCATCATTGTGATCACCTATTGTACTTCATTATATTTCTCAGATTAATAAAATGGCTTAGCATTTCCTCTCTATGTTTCTGGTTGAGTTGCCGTATTTTCTTTCTATGCTATTATATGTCTGCTGCACTGTTATTTTTATATATTCTTGAGCATTCTAGTTCTATACCACTTGGTGTGTTTATCTATCACTCTTAGACAGAGTCTGGAAAGGGCCAGGTAGCCTCCAGATCTCGTCCTCTTTCAGAGGCGGAATATCCGGTAAATGCCCTCCCAGTCCATCTTTGGTTGGAGTTTGCGGTGTTTTAGAGATATCCCCGAAACGGGATATTACAAGATGAGATAGTGCTTACTTGCAATAATGAACCAAATTTTGAGATACAAATAGACCTATGTGTGTTGTAGCATTAATAGGCAAGTGGAATGAAATAAGTTCTTGTTAAGATACAATATTTTTACTTGAAGAGAATACTTCAATAGTTCCTCAAAATGTATAACATGCATGGACTTAATAATGAAGCATAAACATTAACTTAATTGAAACTTGCCAACCATGTAAATTGCTCACCCATATGAAAGGAGATTTCCTCAAGTTTGAAGCCTTTGGAGCTCATGCATGTAAGTTTGATTAAACCCAAAATTTAGTGAGATGGATGTAGAGTGCATTAGTTGTTGATTCTTTGGCATGTGCGAGACCACCCAAAAAGTTCCTTTCTCTTAACCAAGGAAGAGGGATACCATGGGAAAAAGATCCCAAGCTCCCTCAAGCAAAAAATGTTATTTTATTATCGACTACAAATGAGAAAAAAAGCCTCTAAGATGGCTGCCCAAAAGGAGATCTTTTTACAAAGATAGAGCTTGGTAAAAAGCTACGTCTCCTCAAAGATAACAACAAAAGCGCATGGGAAACACCTTCAAAACATAAATTTTACAAGGCTCAACGTCCCAGGGTCAAGGTCATATTTCTGCTGTCCTTAAGCTGCTCACGACCTCCCTAAAAATCGGTTTTTAAGGTAGTGGAAGACTTTGCATGCAAGGAGGATCAATAGATTTTCACATATTCTCCTCAAGCTCCTTGTTGTCCACACTCAATATTATGGGTTGCGAAAGAAAATCAAATGTTAGAGCAAAATAAACAAGATCTAAAGTACAAATTAATATAAAAAGACACTAACCCAAGAAATGGGAGTGAACCCCCATTATTGCCTCGTATAGAAAACACTCTTGAAGTAGCAAATATGACTTTAAAACACTCTACAAAGGAAAAAATTTGGATTTTAAAATTTAAATTTGATGATCAAGTAGCTTAAAGGACAAGGACAGTCCCTTTTGATTCTTGATTGGTGCAAAATTTGGAGTTGGATAAACTGAGTCTTGGATCGTTGTGAGTCTAGGAATGAGTTAGTCTGTTTGAGACGTTTTCGACGCCCGGATGGAATTCATTCACATAATGTAAAAATGAGTCTTCCTACACACTTGAAATCAAACGTTAATTCGCAAGAGGATTAGAACATTAAATGAAACAAGATAAACTAAGCATTCCACCTAAAATGCCTTAGCAAACTTACTTCTAAATTAATGCTCTAAAACAATGACACATTCAAGATAGCTTGCATGCACCAATCCACGCTATATGACAAATATGAATTAACATAGATCAAACATATAAGGAAATTCAAGCATAATAAACACAAACACGGAAAGGGATCACCTCATAACTCCAAGAGAACATCCGCTTCGTAACCCCGAAGTCTTGATTTTATTAATATGCGAGTACAAAATGGCAGAGTTTCCTAGCCCAATAGCTCATAACATGTTACAATACAATAACCCATGGCTTTGTTATATAGAGAGTTGGGAGCAGTTCCCAAAGACGAATGCATGTGATAACTGAATTTGGATCAAATCCCAAGGAAAGATAAACCAAGTTTGATGTTGAGAAGACTGAGACACCCAGAGCAAAATCAAATTTCTTTTGTGCACACCAAGGGAAATCGAATTCCCCATATGATCGAGTGAACTCATCCATAAGCCAAACAAAGTACTGTGCTACACTAAGTTCACCACTGCAAACTCGAGCCAATTGAAACCGTACCTGTATATGATCCTAGTGAACTTCTGCGTAGGCTCTCGAGAATTGTGTGTTTCCTCTGAGTGACTACACAGTCTAGGCTCAAGGAATAGCGTAAATCCTATGAGTGAAGTGATGAGTGCTATTGCACTCTAGATAGCTTGTGAGAAGAGGTCCCCACTTGGTCTTCAGTCAACTGATCCTGTAGAATATTCCTTTTATGCTCAACTTCCTTCAATAAATTCGATTTTCCCTGTGTGTAACTGCCGCTTTATCTCTGAGAAATTCGATTTTGATAAAATAATGGTGAATTAATGATGCAGTGTGCTCAGTCATCCTCCACATGTCCGTTGACTCAACTCTTTGACTTAGGATAACTTCCAAGTCATTTCCACATCATTTTGTCATATGGAATAATATATTTCTCTCTATTTTATTTAATTTCAGCCTAATTAAATGCCGCAATTTCCACTAAACTTAGGAAATGTGGGGTTTCAGGGTCTAAAATTGATTATTAATCCCTCAAAGTGTGTCATAGTAGAAAGTTGAGGGTGAGAGGTGTAATTTTGACTACTCATACCCCATACAACTTCTCTAGACAACACTTATTACAATCCAATTACAATTTTTATTGCAATTTTTGACCTGCGGGAAATTTAAAATATAAAAGAATCACGACCTAGACCTAACCAAATTCCACAAATTTTTTTGTGTGATCTAGTATGGTAATATACATTGAATCTAGAAACTATGACTCACCCAAGACCTCACCATCAAGCCGTACTCCGGCTTTGGGGTAAAATTGGAGGAAAAAACTCAATTAATGGCAAATATGAATTAACATATATCAAACATATAAGGAAACACAAACATAATAAACACAAACATGAAAAGGAATCACCTCATAATGCCAAGAGAACATATGCTTCGTAACCCCAAAGTCTTGATTTTACTAATATGCAAGTACAAAATGACAGAGTTTCCTCAAGCCCAATAGCTCATAACATGATACAATACAATAGCCCATGGCTTTGTTATATAGAGAGTTGGGAGTAATTCCCAAGGACAAATGCATGTGATGAGCACCATAAATGGAAAGTTGTTACATGGTCAGCTGGATCCTCTCGAGTCTTCCCTTCGAATTTTGGAATGTCCGATGGAAGCTTGGTAGGAACCGGAGGCCAAGTCGGGCTATATCGAATTGGATCGTTAGTCAATTTTGAAAGATCTGGAAAATTTAGGGTTGCCAGGAAAGGTAAGCACGGAGGACCTTGAGAATTCCACCCACCATGAGAGGGATTCCCAATATTTTGAAAAGAATAACCTAGATTTGCTGAGGCACCAGGTTGCCAAGGATTGTTCGTAAAAGGCATTGAACCATAAGGAAAACCTTATGGTCCAGAGAAATTCGGAGTAGGACCTCCTGCTGCCGAAGGGTTACCATAACCAGGGATGTTTCCCCCAATCGAAGTATTAAAAGGAGATGAGAGCCCTTGGTAAGGGTTCCATGCATTAGCGAAGGGAGAAAAACCATGAGAGGTTCGTATGGAGGAGAAAGGCATGTTCCCTTGTTGACCAGACACAAACTAATTCCCAGTTCCTAAACCACCAAAAGCAAGGTTCCAACCTTGAAAAGGATTGAAACCTTGACCTCCTTGAAAATGATTGAAACCTTGACCTCCTTGAAAAGGATTGAAACCTTGACCTTGTACGGAGAAAGGCAAAGAACCTAAAGAAGGGTTAGAATGAGGGATATGACTGCTTCCAAAGGGAAAACCCTGAAAAGATGCTGAACCACTAGCCATAGAAGACATAGGTGTGGAGACAGCAGATGAAATGGTCAAAGGAATTGAGGGAATTGCACTAGAAGGCATCCCAAATGAAAATGAACCAGTGTGGGAAGTAAAAGCTTGGGTGCCCCCACTCGAAGATGGAATGGAGGTAGAGCCAAATATTGCAGTACTAGGAGTGATAGTTCAAATAGAAATTGTACCTCCTCCTTCTACCGAAAGAGGAGTATGCACACTAGAAGTACTCATAGAAAGAAAGAAAGAAAGTATTTTTAATGTCCACGATGCTAAAAATACCCTATGGGACAGATTGCTTCTCCATCTGGCTCTTGTATTCAGCCCTTTTCCTGTGGAGTTTTACAATAAACGCTCCTAGCTTCGCAGAATAGATTATCCCAAGAGCTAGCTGCCAGAATGCCTGCATAATTTTCCCTACTGTCTTTGAAGGCCTCGCATTCTAAAATGAAATGTTTTTCTGTTTCTACTTTTCCAGAAGAGCAAAAAATACATACTCTTTCCTCCCACATTTCCTTTGGCCTTTTCCAACGCCTTGTTTCACAGCGGAGTTGATGAGAATTAGTCCTTAATTGAGCAATAAGAATTTTAGATCTCTAAGAAATATTGGCTCCTATGTACGCTTTTTGCTGATGATTATGAGTGGGGTTAAACTCTTCAATGTAGTACTTCTTTCTCCCTAGCTCTTTCTTCCAAGTACGTTTGTGGAACTTATCCATAACAATTTTTTTTATCTATTTACTATTTGTAGGACACATGCTCAAGCAAATACCCCATTTACTAAACCATTTGTTATTTTGCCGCATCTAGGTCTTTTTTATTTTGCACAATCTATCATTAAACACAACCTTAGGCCATCCACCCTCTTCCATTTGCTCAATTTTTTTCAAATACCTTATGACTCGCACCATAGCAATTGCTTCAATAGGAGCAACCCCTGTTTCACTTAACAAGATAGCATAAGGAAATGCACTTTTAATTTTGAATTTGTTTGTAATCAAACACTTCTGAATTTTCAAAATTTGTTTCCACCGCATCTCGATTGTGTTGCTGGCCCACAGTGCATAACCGTAGAGAATCACCGGAATCACTAGAAGCCCAAAAAGAGTTAAAATGGTTTTCTAGTCCCACAACTCTGCCTCTCTACACCTGTTTTGAAGAGCATAAAATGCTTTCCAACCCCCCAAATTTCTTTTCTTTCTACAACCATCCCAACTTAAATTTCTGTTGAAGGCAATTCCGAGGTATTTGTAGTCCGCAACTTCTTCTAGAATATTGCCTTCAAAGTAGAACTTATGTTGGTTATGGTTTATTTTGTTAGAGAAAACCACTACTTTCGTTTTGCTAATATTGACTTGCATCCGCACCCTTCTGTAAAAATGCTCAAGGGAACGTAAGTGCTCTTGCAAACCAAGAGCCGATTTAACAATCAGTATAAGGTCATCTGCGTACAAAAGAAGCCTTATAAGGAATTTGCCCAAATGGATACCATCACGCCCTTGCGAATTTAGCCACTCTTCAAGCTTGTCAATATATAAAGCAAAAAGGGTAGGAGACAATGGGAAACCTTGCTTGACCCCGATATCGCTTCTAAAACTTTCAGAAATGCTTGCTGAAGTTCTAATTTTGACTTTCACCTCTTCATACAGTCTATGCACAGCTGCTCTCAAATGCCTGGAAACCCCAAGTTCCTCCATTTTGTGCCAAAGCTTATCCCTAGGAACCGTGTCAATGGCTTTTTTGAAATCAACAAAGCAACAAAAAACTTCCTTTTTTTCCCAAACTTTTTCAATGATGTGCCTTAAAGTTATACAACGATCAATTGTGGAATGTTTAGGTCTAAAACCTGCTTGCTCTTTAGCACGTTTATCTCTTTCTTCTGCCCACTTGCTGATTTTATTTTCTAACATGCTTCCAAATAACTTTGCAAACAAGGGATTTATCATTATGGTTCTATAATTGGAGGGATTATTGACGTCACCACTCTTGAAAAGAGGTATTGCCATACTAGTTGTCCAATCTGTGGGGAACCCCTGCTGTATGATGTTGTTGAAAATTTTTGTGATGTGAGGTGAAAGAATTTTTAAGCCCCACTTTAGATACTCTGCTTGGAGTTTAGCTAAGTCTTTTTCTTTTCCAGCACCCAACTTCTTGATACCCATCTCTACCTCTTGCACCGTGAAGATTTTTGTGTCTGTGTTGACCAAGGGAGGAGGGTCAACCTTGGGATCCTGCTCATAAAGTTGTCTTGCATATTCGAACCATTTAGAAGCCGTAATGTTGTTTTCAGTTTGCCGCTTTTTCGGTTGGAGCTCCTTCCAGAATAATTTGGGGTTATATTTCCCAAGGAAGGTTAGTTGTTCTTTCATCGAAACCATGAAATCAACCTTTTTCTTTCTTAATATCTGCTTGTAAGCTTTGAGCTTTATGTTATCCTTGTCCGATTCCTTCCAAACTCTCCTTGCCTTTTTGCATTCCTCGTCAAACCAAGCATTAACCGGAAAGCAATTTGTTTAAGACTTCTTAATTTTTGCTCTTTTGCGCTCAACAAGTGCGCTTTGAATTGAATGTGTTAATTCGTGACTATGAAGGCCATGAAATGAGATTTCCTCCTCCTCGAAGAGCCTCTCTAGCGTTATTTTGAAGGTATTACAATTCCCTGGAGTTAAAAGAATTCTGACCTTTGGGGGATTTTGTTGAACACACTGAGTTTTGACCCTAATTGCTTCTTTCCGGTCCAAGAGAAACTTAAATAAATTGGCTTGTGATCTGATTTTAAGTCCCAAATTTGATCTCCAATCAACATTTCCTCCATTTTCTCACACAAACTATGCGAGCAGATTACATGATCCACTACACTTGCTCCATTGTAAGTATTGCAAGTGAAATTACTGGACTTTTCCCATCTAGTCAAACCATTACAAATGACTAAATCGAAAGCCCCATAGTGTAAGCAATTGTTCTCCAAAGAGATTGCAGCGTTTATCCTCTGAAATTCTTTCCCACTAAGGATTACTCTCTTCTGTAAGTCAAATAGGGTCACAGTCTTCTTTACAACAAAGAATGCTAGCTTGTTCACCTGTAGTTCTAGCATTGAAATCCCCCACTATAAGGACTTCACCTAGTCGAGAATATATTGCAATATCTACTTTTAGGGCTGCAAAGGGATCTTTGTGATCAAGCTCTCTACTTTTGTAGATTTTTGAAATTTGTGGCGCAAAATAACATGCTGCAACTGTGATGTGATTTCCATTTTCTGATATTTTAAGACAAACAAATTGCTTATTTGGGTCTTCTTTTTCTAGCTGAATGAAACGACTTTCTTTTTCTCTCACTAATACCATGATACCTCCGTGCCCTTTGCCATTCCCTGCTGCCTTGTTCCACACTACTATCTTTTAGTACCCTTCAAACAAAGGTGTCTTGCACCCTTCATGCTCGTGTGTTTCTATGAGGCAAATTATGTCTCTACCTTCCGCAATAGGCCCTAACCCAGGTCCTCGTCCCCATGGGTAACCCTTGCAGTTCCAACAAACTAATCTTAAGGAAACCTGGGTACGACTTGATTGCTATTTGTTTTGATATGCAAGACTCATGGTTTAGTCTTTGTCCCTGCTTGCCCATACTGACCTTGCTTCCTCATTTCTGCTGAAGAGTTTGCTGCCTCTTCTTTGTTATCGTTTTGCTTCCCTGTTTTGGAAGGAGGTCCAAATTGCGCTATCACAACTTTACCTTTATAAATCCATGCTCTCTTTCCCTCATCTCTTGCTGCCCTAACTTTTGTCATTTCGTCCCTCCTTTCTTCCTCTTGTCTTACAGTTAAATCTTCTTCTAAAAAAAACCGAAAACCTGTTAAGAGCTACTTCTTGCTTAGAATGATATCTTTATCATGGAAGCTAGACATGATTACTTTTATGGGCCTGGCTCTCTCACTGTTAAGCTTACCTACTCTCCATGATTGGCATATTTGTCCTTGCCATTGTAGCTTGTCTTTCAAGAAGTCTCTAGCAAGGTCAAGAGTACATTCATTTTTTCCATAATCTTTCACCCCTTTAATAATTATGTTTGTTGCTCTATCTTTTCTTTTCTTGCTTTCTCTATCCTGCATGTTGTCAACCTGAATGTTTGTTTCTCCTTCTCTCTTAGCAGACTTGCTAATAATTTGAGCCCAAGTTTTTGAGAGTTTTGCGAAATCTCCTTTCCTTTCTTCTCTTGATGTCTCTTCATGGTTGTCTATTTGGGCAACTACTTTCCCCTTATCCTGGGATGGTTTCGCATTCATCACCTCTGTATTCTCCACTGCAAATTTCTTCATGTTTTGCACCTTCGCGTTCATGCGTTGCCATTCTATCTTCCCTATCAGGAGAGATTCCTGTAGCGATGCCACTTGCTCCTTCAGAACTTTGTTGCTTTCTGCTAAATCCTGGTTTTTATCTGTTATTATATGGATTGTACAATCTCTTACCTGCTCTTTAGCTTTTACTACCTCCAACCTCTTTTTTGCATTTAACAGTTCTTTCACATAAAGATCAAATGACCAAGTGAGAGGTGTGGATGTGGGACTATATAAGGCAGAATCAACAATGACTTTTCCTTTTCGTTTGGACTTTTTGTTGCTACATGCTTGCAAAGAGGACTTGTTTGAATGTTGTTTCTTGTGAAGGATCCAAGTACTTTCCCTTTGAGACCTTTTTTCCTTGTCTGCTCCCATTTTAGACGAGCTAGCCTTCGTTTTAAAATGCCCCGATACTGTTTGGCATTGACCCAAACCCACTTCCTAGCTTTGGTTGATGAGGCAATTTTCACTTGCCCTATATCATTTGTTTCCACAGGTTCTGAAGTTTCTTGTTCCATTATCATGATGATATTAAGGGAAATCAAAGCCTCTGCCCAAAACTGACCCTACAGAAATGATTTCAACACTAAATTCCTGTCGAAAACTTGAACTTTAGTGAAATAAGACAAATCACCAGGTAATGAGAAACATCCGTAGGAAGGCGCGACGAGCTCTGCACGCTTTTACGACACAACATTGTTACAAGGAATATCGTCCCGCAATACCCGAGCAACATTTTTAGACCATCACAACATTCAAATCTTCAAGACATTTATGAATGTGAATAATTGAGCCGTATTCAAATTCAACACAGACCATGACTCCTCATGTGATCAGATTTATCAGCGCAGAAGAGGACATTTCCTGTGCGGAGACTTAACCAATAAGCAACCCTGATTTACCTCGAAACACGATAATTTATTTCGAATCCTCAACCACCATTGATGAAAGATTCAAAGCCCCTTCTTTCACAGCGACCAAATTCTCTAGCATTACTAATAAAAAAACTCAGAACCCCAAATTTGAAGAATTCGGAAAGTCCAGAGCTCAACCCTTTTCCCTTTCTTGAATTCTGGGACCAGAAGCTCTTCTCAAGAGTCACTCCAGGGATCGATCAGAGGATAGAATGTGTAGAGAAGTTGGCTGGAATGAAATGCTACAGGAGTGGTTATATATACATTGGAACTCGTTCCCAGCAGTGGTCATCGAAAGAAAATCAGGGGAAACAACAGGCTTGTCGGCCTGTGAGTCGAAACTGTGTTCCCAACAGTGGTCATTGAAAGAAAATAAGGAGAAACAACAGGGTTTGTTGACCCGTGAGTCGGGCTCCCAATGTATAATATAACGACCGAAAAATCAAGAGGAAGAGGTGAAGGAGTGACAGGAGGTTCAGAAATCTCTTCAACCTCAACTTATTCTGACGAAAAAAGAACCCTAGAAAGGAGGTAGTACTCTCTAAATCATGACTTACACTAGGATCACCTTGTGAAATTATAGCCCCAAGTGGGGGAGCACTCTCTGATGCGTTCGCTGCTACTGATTGAAAATCACCAGCAGAATTGCTCCTATGTCTTCTAGGAGAAGGCTCGACACTTGCAGGTGAGAGCCACGAAGCCTCCTTGATCGACAAACTGATCGATCAACCACTTTTGATTGTTAATAGAACTTATACAGACTCAAAAAATTATAAAACTATGGCAGTCTAGGAGCAAAGAACACTCTCTAAAAATGTCCCTAAAAATGCAACCAATCAAGGAACTCTCAGGTATTTCCGCTCCGAGTGATGAGGACCAGACACCAAAATACAAGAAAGTGAATATATAAGGACCTTCCGAAAATAGTTTGGGGTAATTACGCCCCGGGCCTACTAGCGAAGGTATCAAAAGCAGTTACGCTGACCTCCAAACAAAATCCTTTGTTGGTGCAAGTACCCGAGCTTCGCAAAGGCACCCTCTAGAAGTACTAATGAACGTGATGCAACGTCTGCCTTAGGTAACACTGGTATTCCCCCCGCAGTCACCTATGTGATACCTAGGAATGGAAACTAAGGTCACCAATTCGTATCGGCAGCCAAGCAGAATAGTCTTTAGTCGGGATCTGACAAGTAGGAGATGGGGTATCTCTCTTCCCTGCTTTCACTCGCCCTCGTGCTTGACTCCCTTTTTGGGAGAGCTTTCCCAGACAACTTAACGACACTGGGTTTCACTCTTTTAATCAACTTCTAAGTTTAAATTCAGAGTGGCTTTGGAGAGTTAACTCTCCACACACCTATTCCAAGGCCTTAATGACCTAGACTAGTTGATGTATTTAATGACAAATCAAAAAATTCCAGTTCATTTTAGTTTTTATCGCTTGATTTTAAAGACTGTTCTTTAAGTCAAGGGTGAGATGCAGGTGCAACTTATGGTGTTATGGATGCAAGAAGAAATCAATAGAAACTTAGCTCCATGCAAAATGCAACTTTTTCTTCGATGAAAGGAGACTTCTACAAAGGGAACTACGAACAAACTAATGAAAGCAAAAGTTTTTTCTTTTCTTTTTCAAAATACACGCTCACACACTCAAAATCTACAAAAAGGACTAAAAATGCTTACAATAATGCAAACTACAAATGCTTAATGCAAGATTCTAGGATTACTCTAAAAAACAAGAAAATGTGTTTCCCAATAAAGAGGTCAAAAACCTGACACCAAGAGGGACAAATTAAAACAATAACTTCTCCCAACAAAGATGCCAAAAACTGGATACAAAAAGGGGCAAATTAAAACAAGAACTTTTCCCAAAACCAAGCAAATTCGACCAAATGAAAAACTTTGCATTTGCTCAAAAATGACAAGGAAGCCTTAAAACAAAACCGAAATAAAAAGAAGAGGCAAACAAAGATGTTTTCTGTGTCTTTTTCTTTTTAAGGATGCAAGGAATTATTTGAGAAAGCAAAAACCTAATCAAAATCTCAAGATCACCAAATTGAGCAAAAAAGGCCTCAAGTTCCTTGAGCCATAAACATCATTTGCATGACAAGACTTAATAAGCGGAAAGAGGTTACACATTCAAATAAATAACTTGATCAGTAGCACAGAACTTCAGCAAACAAGAAAACTCCAAGAAAATCAAGAAAGCTCTTCAAGATTGCCAGAAGTGCCTTTCTCAAAATACCAAGAAAAACCAAAAAATCCAATGAAAGAAAAGCAAAGGTGAAGTAATAAGAAGGCTGGGCATGAGAAAATTAACACAAACTCACTATTCCGAATACTCAAAACAACCAAGAACTTCGGCAAGAAGCCTTGGTCCCAAACACAAAAACTGAAACTTCACAAAAAGGGAAAACCTAGGCTGACTAGGTTTTCACCAAGAAAGATAGGAAATTGACAAATTGCAAAAAGCAACACTTTCCAAGAACATCAATTATTAAACAGAAGCAACGAAAAGCAGGCAAAAGGCTTTACTGGACTCAAAATCTAAAGATTTCATTTAAAACTGGCAATATGCTGCTTGACAGTGATCAACTTGCGTGTATACGCAACTGTGCACAAGTATATACACGTGTTTCTTTGGAAAAAAACACATGTATACGCGACTGTGTAAACTGGAAAGCGCGTATAGAAAGGGCAGTAAAGAAAAAATTAAAAATCCAAGCCTGATCCAAAAGATCAGAACTTTTGCCTAGACTGATAATGAATCAAAGAAGCTGGAAAAGTGATCAAACCAAAAAGAAAGCCTAGATCCAGAGTGAAACAACCCAAACTAGGAATTTACAAGAATGTAATCCCTAGTGGAGTCGCCAATTTTGTTACGGGATGAAGTACCTTAGGGTCTGGTTTGGGAACCCCAACAGAGCAAGAAGCATACAACAACAAGAAGCATAAAATTTACAGTCCTAATGCTCAAACTAGTAAAATGGGAAGAAGGGGTAGTACTCGTAGGTCCTACGTTTGAAGGCGATCTCGTAGGGTTCAAACCCTCTGCTTCTCCTAGTGCTCTGAAACCCGCAACTCACTCAAGAAAAACACATATACTAGTAATAAATGAAAGCATGTTCAAGATGTTAGTGTTATATCATATAAGCCTATAAGCATAAAAACATGAAATCATTCCTAATAGGATCATAACATGTATAAAGCATTAAGATCATGAACATCAAGAATGGGACAAAGCTTCTTTATTGATGAATGCAAAGAAGTGTGGAGGAATACCACCTGATTCAGCCACGGCTCCAAGCGAAACCATCTTGCCCAAGCCTCAACAATCTCCTTCCAAAAGCATACACGTGGATGTCATATAAGAGGAATGAACATCAGTGTGAGGGAAACAAGGGTTTCCACAATTTGGGAGTGCAGGAGGCATAAGGACAAATCTGACTTGATTCGGGACTAAATGGCTATAATATCAATACCTATCTCTCTCTCTCCTTAAGGCCTTCCCATGAGGTGTATTTATACCACCCCAAAACAGTTGTTTCAGTTGGGATACAGTTAGGCCACGAGCTTCTGTCGGTTGGCTTCTGGTGTAACCTGTAAACCCCGCCCAAAAAATAGGGAATTTTATATTTTTTCATATTTCAAATTATATACGCGGGTTGGGTATAACTGGACCCGTGTGTGCATGCGATTTTTAGAGGAGCAGAGTCGCGTATGGAATTCAAAATAATGTTTTTTAGATAAAAGAACAAGTCTGAAGGGAAAGGGCTGCCCAAGGCCATAACTCACAACATCAAGTATACAGAGGTGGAAAATGATGCTATAACATTCTCCCCAAAGGACTAGGCACTTGTCCACCATAAAGGTGATCACCTTAAAATTATTCCCTTCTCTTACCTTCTCTTTTCTAGGTCTAGCCCTCTAGGTCTCCTAGGGCATCATTTATCTTGCAAACCACCCACTGGAAAAATTCGATCTCTTGGCATCCTCTGCGTTGGGGTTTCTGCTAGGCACCCTCTAGTTTTGAAGCAATTCTGACAGTGGGATTTTGAGATACCTCAAGATCAATATTGCCCTTGGTTTCCTTAGGCTAAAGACGTCATTGGGATCCTCACCTTGTCTTGAATTGAAAATTCATTCTTTGGTCTCTTATCCCTCTGGAATAGGTCAAGTACATCATTGGTTGCTAAAACCTATCCCCTTGACCTACCCCCCGGAGTCCACTTGGTCCCGTGTGGTTGCACAAGCGATTAAGAGTAATTCTTCAAAGGCCACTTGGAAACCAAGCCTTTACAAGAATTTTAGGGTTTGAGGGCCTCCATTATAAGATAAATTCCCTAAGCCTTAACCTTGAAATTCTCCTTGAGCCCTTCCTTGAGAGCCCTCAACCTTTCCTTCTAAGGCAAGCAAGCTACATATTTGGGCCTCTCTCGTGAATAGGCCCCTAGGATCACTCCTCACCCTGCCATTGATCTATTTATTCTGTGGTCCTCATTATATAGGGTCTCCTCCCATCGGTGAAAGTCCGTAAAGAGTAGGGAGCCTTAGTCGAGGTGACAGTGGGCTATTGTTCCATTGTTGCCCTTAATTTGGTAGTAGCTCTCCAAGGACCCCCTTTTAGAGCCCCTGCTAGTTTGAGCGGTAACAAGTAGATTCAAAATGAGATAGACCAAGACCCTAGACCAACAAACCTTCTCCATCAAGTTACCCTCAAACTGTTCTTCCAACCATCAAAGATCGATTGCAACAATACTGCATCAACACGGCTTCAATACTACATTAAGGAAATATTCTCGACCCTACTGAACCAGAATTCCGACCCAGCTTCAAGACCGCGATTTCGGCCCTCCTGCAACTTCAGTTCCTTCGCATGTGTGAGACAAGATAGAGAAAATTTTGACTTCCTTAGCTAAATAATGACCTTGTTCTCCTTCGCTAGCCCTTTCCTTCTTCCTTCTTGAATTTCACACTATTTCTTCTTCCAACAACTGCAATTTGAACTTGTTGAGAGAGTATGCCAAATGAGGTCAAGTAGCTCCAATATATAGTGAGTTTGTGAGGTCGAATTCCTTTATAGAGGCCGACTTGTTCTTTTTTTGAGGTCGACTTGGTGGAGGAGGCCTAGAAGACTTAAGTTACATTATAATAAATTTCTTTCTTGACAAAGAGAGCCCAAGAAGGGTCTTTTACATTATGACATGGACAAGGATACTTGACATAAACCCTCGAAGCCTTCAATGGAGGCTTTGACTTAAAAACAATTGACCCAAGCATAAAGCCCATGCTTTAATAAGTCAATTTCTATAATAATAAATTTAATTTTTCTTTCTTTTGACAAATATATTACATCATGACTCAAATACAATTATGATTGCTGACACTAGTTACATTCTTCAACACCTGCGCCCACAACTGGCCAATAACATGCTCTGATACCACTGTAATATTCCTACTAGGAAATTAACAGGGAATAATAGAACTATGACCTAGGAACAACAGTGTAAAACTAAAAACCCAAGCACATAAATCAATACGCCAATAAAATAGGCCAATATAGCTGAGCCATTTTATAAATTATTAGAATTTGAGTACATAGGAATGGGTAGGAACAATGGAACCTGGGCTTGCCAAGCAAGCTATGTAGTACCCAGGTGAAAACTCATTGACCCAAATACTGGAATGGCTCCAAACTGATAATGCGCATTGCCCATAAAATATGCTAATAACTTCCAAATGGAACTGGAACTTCTGCTTTGAATACTACTTGGAATGCTCTGAAACTTCAACACCAGACTCCTTTCACAAAACCCAAAAAAACTAGGAAATGGTTTGGGCTCTTTCCGGGTGACCAGGAAGCCCTCCAAAAGTGCTAATGGCATTTCTGGCTTGCTGTACGAACTGCTGAAGGAATTTTGCTGCTAAATACCCCAAATGCTCCACTGAAAATTCCTCCAAGCCTCAATGCAAAATTATTTCTGAAAACCCACTTTCTCTAGCCCTTGGCTCCCCTTGAAGCAACTCTTCTACCCCTGTGCAGGCTTTGCCTAGTAAACTCTACGCACTGCCAGAATTAGTGAAATTCAACTCTCAATCACTAGCCCATTCCAGCCCTGCAAATGACACCAAAACTTTGGTACCGAACTAATAAATCCTCCTGCAATTAACTGGATCTCATAACCCACAATAGTTGACCAAGAATGATGCTACTCGAACTCCTCTTCGCCCAGGAAGTATGCACCTATAAAAAATATGCTACAATATGGCTCAATGGAATCCTTGAATGGACTCCCCAAATCCCAGCTAGGGAGACACTTGAAGTTCTCTGAAACCAGGGTAGAATTTTGTTTGAAATTCATGTGCTCAACAACACTTCTATCTCTTGCGCTGAACAACTCCAAGAGAGGTTGAATTTCAAAGTTTGATAATCGAAAAGATGCCTCCAAAATCCCTCCATTTTGCCTCAAGTACTCTAGTCCCATGTGTACCCCTTGGTGGCCCCCACAATCCACTAACTTGCTTCCTTTTCCTTGAGGATCGAATTGCCTCTCTTGGGTGGTCCCCGCCTTCCACCAAGAAATCAATTTTTCCCTTTTCTCCTATGTCCAAAAATGCCTAAGTATGCCTCCAACACCAAAATTGTAAAAATGGGCCATAGTTAGTAAAATTTCTGAAATTGGGGATATCACAGACCCCAATGCTTGAAGAAGACCTTAAATAAATATGTGCGAGAAGATATTGTCTTAAGATTGCTACAATGCTTCACCCAAGCTTTTTCCTTTATCGCCATAGAAAATACAAACAACTTGATAAGGATATCCTCATGATTTATGAGTTACATCAAGATTTACAACATACTCTAAGAATGAAGAAAATGTGTTGAATGGCATGGCCTTCAATACCACCAAACTTTGAAGATCTTCTCTTCATTCTGGAGGATATTTATTAGGATATCCAACGATTCCTTCTATATTAAAACAAGGAAAAAGCTCTTGAAATCCCAAGGTGCCATATTTCCCACATCTTGGATTTGAAAACCAAATTGACAAGAGTGGAGTAATCAAGGTGAATACTCAATTCTAGCATATTGCTGCTTGCTTTACTTTACAAGCAACATATATTTAAAATATACAAGGAAAATGGGCTTATTTCCTTCGATGGAGTTTCCATATGAGTAAACTAGATAAATATTTGAATCCCACTCATCAAAGTGTTTGAAGCAAAACTTCTAATACCAAAGCAATGGACTTTATCCCCAATAATGATGCCAAAATGTTTGGAATATCCCAAATTTTGTGAACATGCGAGTCACTAAGAATTTTATTCCAATTTTAGTAATATTAATTAAAAGGGGGAAAATATTATTGGAGAAAGGTGGCTAGTCTTATTTTATCGGAGAGTAGTGGCAAATTATTATTTTATTAAATGGTGGCAAAAGTGATTTAGTGGAAAATGGCCCCCACTAATAATATCAATTATAATATTAAAAAAGGAGTCTAGAGGCATGAGGATAAATTATAAAAGGAGGATGGACTCATTTTGTGGATTATCTTTTGATCATTTTACGATTCAAACCTTATTTCTCTTGAGCTGTTTAGCCAAGACAACTGTGTTGTTTAGCACAAGGAATTTCCAAGCGGAAATTCCAACTCTTCCTTCGGTGAACTTCGAGTGTCACCCTAGGAGAGAATTTGGGGAGTTGATTCTGGATCATTGAGGAGCTATTTTACATGTTTCTTTCAGTTGGTGCTTGCTACTTGTTAAAATTGGACAACTAGGTTCAAACTTCGGGTTGTGTTGCTCAGATGACGATCCTAATATTTTTATTGGATTCCTCTTTCGAAGAGGTGTAAGATTGATCTAAAGATCATCTGGATCGGATGAGCAGAACATGTACTTTGAATTTATTCCACTTATGTGCTAGGTCGGCCTAGAATTAAATATAGACTTAAATGTCTTAAAGGACGTGTCACACACCCCCAAAGATTCCTATATATTGGAGAGACTTAGAGTTCATTTGACACACTTTTGTGTGGAGGAATTCTCTCTCTCTGGATAGCATTGGAGCTACGTATCTATGGACTGTTCTTTGTTTGGGTTGTTCTGGGGTTATGTGTGACACGCTTGGCTAAATGACCTGTTGGAGACTTTGCTGGTAGAAGCATCCTGCTGATCGCCGTAACGCCACCTTTCAATCTTTGTTTTGGCTTGTCTTCCATCGATCTATTAGTATGTTCTATCTCCTTCAGTATTGTGTGCTCTAATCTGAAATGGCATAGAACATGTTCGGAAATTAACATGGTATCAGAGCGAGGAGAAGACAACGCCCAACGTATGTTAAAGAATCTAGGGCAGCGAGATGAGGGCTGTTCTAAAGGCAAATAAAGGTGCCGTTAAGGCTGTGTGGTAGGCCGCAGGCCATACCCCCACAACAAATGATAGCGTGAAGACTAAAGGGTAGCATACACATGAAATTCATGTGCCATAATCTTCAGCGTAGAAAAGCCTTCTATAAACAACGTGAAGAGATCTACGTCTGAGGCTGGAGGGTTTCAAGAAAGGACGAAGGATGTCTTTTGGGGTTTCTTCTGCACTAGGGCCGGGTCTTCCATAGATGGACAGCTGCAGGTATATCTTATCCTTGCTGCTTCGTATTCAGAAGCACATTGGTAGACCATATACCATTTTCCTTGGGTGGAATAATTTGCGACATACAGAAGTGCGGAAGAACCCACCGTATCGACTCTGTTTGGAATGCTCGCAGGAAAACCGATTCATTCTTTTCCATGCCGCAAACAAATTGCCTGCTAGTTGTTTGTGGATTCAGCAATCAAATTTTTTTTTTCAACTCCAACTCTGTATGGACCTGTATTCTATGTTTTGGGGTTCCCGAATCCTGAACCCATGCCGCCTGAAGTTGATGTTGTTGCGTCAAGGGTTGACAGTCGGCTCTGCGGGGTTAGCTCAGCCTTCCGTCACTCATCACACGTTTATTTTTATTTTTTTCAGTGTTCAAGATTCTAGCGTGGTGCCAGCTTTGATTAGTTTTCACATATCACCGTAAGAGTGAATTTCTAAATATCGTGTAAGATCGGATTGCTCGAATGAGAGGAGCTGGGTATGCGCTGTAATATCAATGCATCGTTTCATTACGCAGGTTGGATTCACGGGTTTATAAAAAGGGACGAATTACTTGCAAAGTGAATTAGACGTCTGTTGCGGGACCGTTGCTAACATATCCCGCCAGGCTCATGAGCTGCGTATTGATCTGCCAAAGTCCAAGATTCAAGAATTAATTTCCACAGAGTAGCCGTATTTTTTTTTTTCAAAGCCAAACTTGTTTCGTGAGTTAGGGCCGGAATTCCCGCTACTGCTACGCTACTTGCAGATGTCGAATTGTCCATCATAAGAGTACGTTCCCGCTACTGCTACACTACTTGCAGATGTCGAATTGTCCATCATAAGAGTACGAAACCATCAGGGCTGCAGAAATCGATTAATTTAAAATAATTTGGTAAACTTGAGTTCATGAAGCTGCAAAATTTGTGTAAGCAGGGTATGTATGCGTAAGTTTTGAAGTCCTGGCAGCTGATTGAAATTCCAATTTTGAATACCAATTGTGAATTTTGGGTGGCCACCGAGTTCAAGTGTTGTCGTCTTCATTGAATTCTATTGTGAAAGGGACGAGCAATTGGAGCTAGGGCACATGTTGAAGATGGGGTGGAGATGCTTAGTTCTTCTCCCCGTGTTTTTTTTTTTTGGCTCTTCGGATGGAGTTGAGAGCCCGAATGAGGTGACAGAGCCATGGGTTAAAGTCAATTTTAGTCACGGGTAACATAGTGCTTCAAGGTGATTCAAGCTAAAATAAAACAAAACGCTGATAGACCCTGACTGTCCAGCGACTATCGACCCTGTATCTTCTGTGGAGAAGTCTTACTATGTGCAGGCTTCATTATTTTTTAGGTTCAATCAACAATTTCCGGAGTTTAACATCGCTACAAAGTTCCTAATTTGCAGAGATCAATTTTTGAAGGTGAATCTTGTATTGGCTGGAATGGTGCACCAGTTAAGTAAGAATACACACTTCAGAAGTAGAAGGAAATTCGATTGTGACTAAAACTGTATGAAGCTGGGTGTTAAATTCTGAATCTGAGATATTGTTAAAGCACTGGTGCGGTAATTAAAGGTGCTTTGCAGTTTGATGGCGTCATGATGGTAGCATGGTTGTACGCTGTGGCAGCCCAGAACAGTCTTATCTCAGAGAAACTGTGTAGCTGTTATGTGGGTGATGAATGTTGCTTACGGGACTTGGACAAGTTGTTGGTAAAGCAAAATGACTGATACGAAGAAAGACATTAATTAGAGCAGGGAATGAGCTTAGTCTGCGGTTTTGCGGGTCTCAGATACCTGCACGTTTGAACTGCCATACTTTCCAGAAATCAATTCTGGGGAAGATATGAATTGCAGGTCCTTCCTTGATCCTGTGCTTTCTAGTCTTAAAGAGAAACATTATGGGTATGCTGAGTTGCTAGTATGACAGTGCTAGTCAAGCAGGTCTTTGAATGCATGTAACAAAGTCATGAGAAATTGATGTGTATTTTCCAGTGCCAAACTTCATTGTCATTGAATTTCTTGGCATACCTAGTGCTGTAGCTTCAGAAGATTGAATTTACAAGCTGAAAAGTGCCGTGTTCTCATAGCCAGAAGTCCTGGTAGTTCCTCATCATGTGTTGACTGATGCAAATAACCAGAGGCATGTCGCTGGTTTTACTGAAGTTTTTGGGTCCATTGTGATAAAGAGGAGCCGACTGTTTGAGTAGAAAGGGGTCTCCTTTCCCTTGCTGGAAGAACCACTGATTTCTTATCCTCTTTGTGCCATTAAAAGATGAGCTAAATCTGTCATTATATGTCACTGTCATTAAGACAGTGACATAGAAAGACACTTATGTAGCAGTAAGCATGTGACAGTAGCAGTTTCACATTGGAGCATAATGGTAAAATGTGTTTTTGCAGTTTTCAGACACATTGTTGGAATCTTGAACCATGATCAGCAAAGCCTGTTGGATGGCGTTGATTGTGGGAGATTATGTCCCCTTTCCAAGTTGGTGTCTGGGATGACCTCATTTAAAATAGATGTCTTCTCTCAAGAGAGAAGCTGGCATTAATACAACTATGATCCTAAGCTAATATCATTGCTAAACAAAAGAAGATCCTCATGGCTCAAAGACATATGGCTTCAGAGGGGGAAATTCCGGAAGAAAACCAAGAAGCCATATAAATACCAGAGGTATCTAGATGCCATGAGTTCAATATGATGCTATAAAACATCAAGTCTGGAAGGATGTAAGGATGATGTCTGGGATATGATCTCTAGATAAAGTTGTTGTCACCTCGTTATAAGATCAACCATGGATCTGATGGAGGTGCTGAAAATTCCAAGGCAAGATTCGTTGCCCGTGACGAAGGCATAGACTATGATGACACACTTGCACCTGTGGCCCGATAAACCACCATTTGATCAATCATAGCCCTTGCTGCTACGCAAGGATGGAGTCTTCATCAGATGGATGTAAAGACCGCATTTCTGCATAATGCGATAAAGGAAGAGGTGTATGTTGAGCAACCTCTAGGGTTCGAAGTCCAGGATAGGGACACCCTTGTCTGCAGGTTGAAGAAAGCCCTCTATGGGCTGAAGCAAGCACCCAGAGCTTGGTATGAGAGGATAGATAGCTACCTGATGAAGCTGGGCTTCACTCGTAGTAATGCTGATTTGAAACCTTACTTCAAGGTTGATAGAGAGAAGCCTCTCATTCTAGTACTGTATTTGGACGACCTCTTCCTGACAGGTGCTGACCCTCTCATTCATCAGTGTAAGAGGGAGCTCGCTGCTGAGTTTGAAATGAAGGACCTAGGACTGATGCACTATTTCCTAGGCCTGGAGGTCTGGCAGAGACTCGGCGAGATTTTCCTTTCTCAAGGAAAATACATTGTGAAGCCTCTGGAAAGACTTAGCATGATGGACTACAAGTCCGTGTCGACACCGATGGAGCTCAACTTCTTGAAGTTGAGCGGCTGCGCTGTTGGGCCCGTGTTAGCAAATCCTACTGAGTATCGTCAACTCGTAGGGGCCCTGATGTTCTTAGTGAGCACCCGTCCAGACGTATGTTGTGCAGTGAACACTTTGAGTCAACACATGGTTGATCATAACATTCACTAGGTTGGTGCCAAGAAACTCTTGAGATATCTCTGAGGCACGATAGACCATGGGCTGAGATACACTGGCGGGAGTATGACACTCCATGAATATACTGATGCCGATTGGGCTGGCAGTGTGGTGGATCATAAGAACACATTTGGATGCTACTTTACAAGTAGATTTGCTTCAGACAGGAAACAAAAGTCGGTAGCCTTGAGCACCGCTGAGGTCGAATACATTGCAGCATGTATGACCCGTTGTGAAGTCACTTGGTTGTGAAAGCTCTTCAGTGAGCTGTTCGAGCATGTGCTAGATGCCACCGTTATCCTTTGTGATAACCAGAGGGGGATTAATTTGTCATAGAATCCTGGGTTCCACGATTGATCCAAGCATGTTGATAGCTGGTACCACTTTATCTGGGATATGGTATAGCGAGGCGCCGTAAGGCTCGATCATATAGGAATTGTTGAGCAGGTCGCGGATATTCTCACAATGCCCTTGGGGAAGGTCATGTTCCTAACCTTCCATGAGAATCTTGGAATCATGGAACGAACCTATTCTGAGGGTCTTGTTGGACGATGAGCTCTGGGAGCTCCAAGGGGGTTTTGGGGATAGCTTTGGTGCTATAAGCAACCACAAGGCTAGGCTTGCCGAACCTAGTTGGTGTGCTTCTACCCCACTGTGATGATATTGAGATGGTTTACCTCTCTCTGATCTGTGCCCCATATGCATCCTACCCATGGAGTTTCGGACTCATGGGAAGTACCTCTCATTTGGCCAATGAGGTGGGAAATGTGAATAGAGACCATAGCAAGACCGATGGACGCATCGGAGACTGTCGTACTCTCTATGTCTAGGATGGCACGTGTCCAACCACTTGATCTGGGATCAAGTTTAGCGAGGTTTCGGACCTCCAACTGACTTCAGGTCAGTGAAACTAACTTCGGGTTAGTATATGACTCTCTTGAGTCCTAGTGAGGTTTCGGACCTTCAATTGACTTCGGGTCAGGTAAACCAACTTCGGGTTGGTATGAGACTCTTTGTGAGTCCTATAGAGGTTTCAGACCTCTGGGCTGAATCTGTCAGCCGGGTATGATGTCTTTGTGACTGACCCACTTCTGTTCTGAAATAAAGAGGCCAACAAAGCAAGTTACGGCGGGATGACGCACGATGTTTGGATTGCACTTGTGGACGAAGTTCCCCTAGTTGAGAGGGAGTGTTAAAATTGAACTAGGTCCAAACTCCGGGTTGTGTTGCTCAGATGACGATCCCAATATTTTTATTAGATTCCTCTTTCGAAGAGGTGTAAGATTAATCTAAAGATCATCTCGATCGGATGAGCAGAACATGTACTTTGAATTTATTCCACTTATGTGCTAGGTCGGCCTAGAATTAAATATAGACTTAAATGTCTTAAAGGATGTGTCACACACCCCCAAAGATTCCTATATATTGGAGAGACTTAGAGTTCATTTGACACACTTTTGTGTGGAGGAATTCTCTCTCTGGATAGCATTGGAGCTGCGTATCTATGGACTGTTCTTTGTTTGGGTTGTTCTGGGGTTATGTTTGACACGCTTGGCTGAATGACCTGTTGGAGACTTTGCTGGTAGAAGCATCCTGCTAATCACCGTAACACCACCTTTCAATCTCTGTTTTGGCTTGTCTTCCATCGATCTATTAGTATGTTCTATCTCCTTTAGTATTGTGTGCTCTAATATGAAATGGCATAGAACATGTTCGGAAATTAACACTACTCCAAGGGCGCGAAGAATTTCGTGGGGGCTGAGAGAAGCTAGCAATCAGTGGAGTTTTGGCTGAAGAATTTGTAGAGAATTATCCTCAAGGGATAACAAGTTTTCCTTGGTGATTTGCAGGGGGTGAGAGTGTTGCATTTTAGAGGGCCGATTTTGTCTATTCTAGGTCCTGCGCAAGGATCTACTGATAGTTTCTGTGCACTCGCAGAGATTAAGAATTTGGGGAGCATTCGAGCTGGGATTTGCTTGGTGATTGAGGGGAGAAATTCACAGGAGTTAGGGAGGATTTCTTGGAGGTAGATTTGGGCCTAATTCAGCAGTATCTAAAATGTGGGGTGTTTTCTAGCCAAATTGAGCAATTTGCATTTGTTGGGGGTCACCGGGTGTTGGTGGATTCAGCGAAAACCCTTTCTAGTTTTTTGTGGGTTTGGTGAGAGGAGGCTTGAATTAATTTTACATAATTTTCTGAGCACTTATGGGGGCAGAATTCCTATTTCCATCCAGCAGCTAGTAGTAAATTTTTGGAGGAGTGCGTAGTTTACCTCGGAACCATTTCCACCTCTTGGGTCGATGAGATATTTCTGGGTTTTGTTGAGTTGGTGGAGTAGTGCATGTGGTTAATTTCTTAGAATTTTTGGAGCAGTTTGGAGGGCTAAATCAGCAGTTCCTTTCCAGTGGCAGCAACAATTTTTCTAGTTGGACGCAGATTTGGTAGCAGAGCCATCTCCAACACTTGGGTACCATCATATTCACCTGGGATCTTGCCTGGCTTGCTGTAGCAAGCCCAAGTTCTATCTTTCTTATTATTTGATGTATTTAGATTTCCGCATTAATAAAATGGCTCAGTTATTCGCCCTATTTCTTGTGTTTTATTGGCTGGTTCCTGTGTAGAAATATTTATTTGCTATAGCTTAGTTCATGCATCTATTATCTGCTGTAAATTTGAATTTGGAATATTACAATATTACCTCTCAAACTCTCACCTAGGAGGAGAAGTCCTAACCTCAACTAGAGAGCCTAGACGCAACTCTCAAGCAAGCCACTCACTATCACCTTGGTGGACTTGACCCACATTTCAAACTATGAAAAAGAGGTATGGTAGTCTAGGGGGGAATCCCTAAAGGCCAATCAGGCTAAATTCGTTGTAAAAGTGTTAGTGGTGATTAGCTTAGATTGATTTATGGAAGATTGCAATCAAATAACTAGATTGCCCTTTAATGTAAGTGATTAAGCATTAAAATTACTTATTTGATTATTTCGAATAACACAAATGTCCAAGTGAATCATGAGTCAGCCATAAACCTGTGTTTTAGAATCCTGGAAATAGATGAAGTTAATGTAAATGGAAGTTACTCTCCTTGTAAAGTGTGTTGGTCATGCCCTATTAAACAAATTCACATAAAGAGGGAAGGCTAATATTCTTAATCCTTATGTTATAACTTATCACTAATATGGATTGGAAAGGTTACACTTTGTGAAGTGGAAGGATGAAAGTCCCATCCACCCAACTTGGTTCTCCCCCAGTCAAGCTACTTAGTGACATTATGTGTCACTAATTACCACTTTCATGTCTTAGGCTTTGTAAAGTCCTTAGTGTTTGCAATCACTTATCTTAATTAGAGGAGTTTTATATGATTTCATAATATTTACATGACCCTTTGCTTAGACAGATTACAGGATAATGAAATATTTGCAATATGCTTAAAGGAATTCCTTGCTTAATTAGTCATTGCACTTTACTTCCATCTTAGACAATCATGATGTTCTCGTGGTATCTTTCCAATTACAAAATATAGGTTTCTGGCCCAATTTATTTCTAGAGAGGCACAAGTTATATTCCAATTTCCGTATATGCTTAGGCATTTTACTTGTTTATGATAAGGGAGTTTATTATGGCCCCTGGGAATCTCATGTATTATATATACTTGATTGTCTCATCCATATTATGCACAATAATATGAGATTCTATTTAAACCGTTGTGATAATGACCATGCTCATTCAATTTGCAAAGAAATTGGCATGATTGATTTGCAGAGGAAATGGTTGTTTCCTATTTCATATGTATAGGAAATTGACGGTTCTTCTGATTTCAGAGTTAATAGTTGGCTTAATCTTTTTCTTCTTAAGCTATTAAAAAAAAAACACTTAATTTTAGGTTGCTTGTGTAGTCAACCATATTGATTGGGTGCTACTGAAATTTAAAAATTTAAATGTACACCGAATTGAATTTGTATTTATGGGCATGGAGTTTGCGGGTTGGGGGATGGGGGAAGTTGATTTAAGGTAGAAGGATAAAGTTGAAACCCTGCTGCTAATTGCATCAGGGTATGTACAACGGGACCATCTTGCTTTTGATCTCAGCTTGATGTTAATGGCCTGCATTCCTAGTCATTATTGGTAAACTTCTCCTCCATTCAAGGCCCTGAATACTATGTTACCCAGCACTTCCCTTGCCTGTGTTTCCTTTCTCCAAAACATTTTAAAAATTGCAACTTACCAGAAGCTCACAGGAAGCTCTAAGAAACATTTCAAGTCTCAAGTGATGTCTCTCAATCCAAATACACGGACTTTCATAAAATCAGGGCACTTTTTAAGGAAAATTGTTTTTTTTTCCATTTTCTTTGGAGGTGGGTGTTTCTATGTGTGTTTAATCGTTGGAAATTATGATTTAGGAAACTTCAGATAGCATTAGTTATAGGTAATGTAACATCAATGCCGAAACATTGTGATGATGTTGCATTTTGCCCGAGGCTATTCTCCTTTGCCCATGGCAGGCAGATGTCCCATTCTAACCCTTAGTCTGTGGTGGTCTAGGTATTTGCAACCCTAGCACTCCTGGGGTCAGTGAGATCATTGGTGGTTGCGTATATTCATGGAAGTTGGCAAGCAAAAGGGATTTTTTATAACTAGGGACATGCTTGAGAGTAACATAACTAAGTTGTAGTTGACTATAAAATTTAAACAAAATGACTTCAAACATTTTGTTTAGACCTACTTGATAGATACACAATCCTATTACCATTGTGCTTATGATACCTATGCAAGTCTGACATTTACAAGTTAATTACTGAGTACCATTGAAATTGGTCAAGCATAAAAATAATTTCTGTACAAAATTGAGTGGACATGAATGCCAGTGTTTAATCTTTAAACTGACTATTTGTGCTAGCTTGGATCTTCATTTCTTATGTTTTGTTACTGATATCTTGATTTGACTGATACATTGTGCTTGGTGATTAGATATTAAGATACCATTTTATGCATTGTCTGTTGCAGAAAAATAAATTCACTGATGAGCCAAAGTTACAGCAACAGCCAAAGCATCTGGTTGGGGAAAATGGAACGTCTACGGATTTGGAAAATGTGAAAGATCAGGCTGACATTGTTTCATTGCCAAATGTTGCTATAGAGTCAAATGCACCTTCTACCAGTGGCCTGGCTGTTGTTGAAAATATTGCAAGATCTGCACAACAGGAGTCTACGAGACGGGAGTCTGCTGCTATTTGCATTCAAACTGCTTTTCGTGGCTTTCTGGTATGATTGTGCATCATTTTGATGAAAATAAGCCTCAAATAGGTGGCAAGTTTGAAGGATGTTAATTTTCAATAGTTCATGGATAGATATTTTAATTTATTTGCTAAGAGTGTAGCTAGCTTTGTGAAGTAGTTAGAAGATTTTATATAGTAAATAATATGTTGCATGAGTTTCTAGAACACAGTAATGGAAGGGAACATGTGAATGGGTGCTAGAACGGATGGAAGCTCCTCAAATATCCAGAGAACAACAGAAGATTATATTAAAAAAATTTAAAAGTCCAAAAATAAACAGTAAGACCTAGGAATTTAAAAAATTAACTTAACCATGATACATACTAATGCCATTCATGATTTCATAACAATAAAATTAGAATTAAGGAGTTACTCAAATGATAATTAAGCTATTTGTTTATAAAAATGAGCAGGTACAGTTCAAAATGGAAAAATGCTCAAAACAGTACTCAAGTAGAACTGAGTTTGTAGTGGCAAACTGCCCAAAATATGTCATCAATTATGGTTCAAATTTTGTGCTTGGAGGTGAGTTTGCCAATGTTGTGATGTTCACTTGAACAATGGCATGCTTTCATTGAATGCTCAATTATAATCAAAAGATTGGTAAACTTCTGTCTTGTATTTACAGCAGATGTATCTTTTAGTTCCATTGACCTACAGTCTACTCTTGTGGTCACCCAAGGACATTAATAAAATTATTTTATCTTATGTTATCTATCTGTTATAGTTGCACATAAAGCAGTGCTCACGAATATTGTGTAACCAACCATTGTCCACTCTTGTAACAAATTTTAACAATGATTTGTTAAGGGAACGTTGGACATGTTGGGAACCTCCGTGGAATGATAGGTCTTACTCATCAACATGCAATAACTTATGGGGAACATTCCAGAAATTGCTCCAGATTTGTTTGGGAATGTACCCAATATTCCTGATGGCATTCCTACCAAAGCAAGGTCCCGTCCCCAGGTTCCCTTGATGTAATGTCCCCATTTTCAGTTTCCCTTATGATGCAGCTATGATGGATTTCCAGGGTTGGTGACAACTTGGTCACGGGAGCGAGATTTGTTATCAGTGGGCCTGGAGGGTTTTGGAGGAGTTTTATGGGGTCTGACGGGGATTGCTCACAACATTTCTTCATCAGGGTCAATTTCACACAACTTATTCTTGGTTCCGCTACATTCCGACAATTCCCATAAAACAGGGTTATTATTGAGCACATCTTAATTAAATACGCTTAAGGTGTCATTTTGGGAGGAATATTTGATGAAACACCTTAGTGTAATAGCTCGTTGGAACTAGAACGAAGATATATACGTGATGGGATGGTGAAAGGTGACTTTCAGTGGCCAGAGAGATCTTAGAGGCAAATTTACCATTTTCTTAGATTAATTAGTCACTCATTTAATTAAAAAGGGGGAAATGCTTAATTGAAGAAAAGGGCCAGAAGGGGAAAATGTGACTTAAATAAAATAAAATAAAAGTCACTTAAATAAAGGAAGGTGGAGAATCTTCTAGAATGGAAAGAAAATAATAAAATAAAGTACTTATAGAAGGTTGGAGAGGGATCCATTTGATCTTTAAAAGGAAGGGAAGCAAATCATTTGGGACATCTTGGTTGGTTTGTATTTTTTGATTGGTGAGGTTTGGAGAACTAGGTTCTCTGCTTCAGTAGCCGCAGGACGAAAACCCTTGGGTGATTTGGTGAGAGTGGATGAAAACCCCTCTCATCCCTTGGTGAATTCATTCAGAATTCGCAGGAGTACTTATTAGTTGCAGTTCCAGTTTGGAGGTCAGATCCATAGTATTAAAAACTGGAACCGATGACCAGACCGGTCCACTTATTAAACTGGGTTTCAAACCGGGACTGGTCAAATCTCAATGAACCGGTTTTTAAAAAAATACATGAAATGATTAATTTTTAATGAAAAAACTAATTTTAAGTTTAAAAAACCATGATTCCAAACCAATAGAGATAAAGTATGCAAAGTTTGCTCATCTATATACCATGTAAAGGTGAATATATCAAAATGGCACCGAGTGCAATACATATCATTGAAAAAATACATAAGCAATGAGGCTCTAAATGGCCTATAAAGTCCAAAAAAAATGCTACATTTTATGGGGCCATTGGCCTACTACAAGACTACAAGTCTAGACTCTATAGGTACATATTAATGATCAACATGATCATTCCTCATCATGATCAAACTCATCACCACTACTAGACACATGATCATCAACAGGAGCTACATAAACATCATCTAGATCAGAGTCTGAGGATGCTTCAACCTCATCTGCAACTTCAGTAGTAGCACCAATAATGTTAATTTTAGTTAACCATGGTATGTTCTATGCTTAAAGCAGTTTACTTCAATCTTTCTTATTAGCCCAATTCAATTTCAGATTTGCAATCACATAACCATTGAAAGTAAATGTTGAAAGAACATAAAATAAATCGACAGAAGACAAGCCAAGACGAGAGACACAAGAATTTATAATTCTTCTTATTCACCAGAGAGAGAAAATGTATTTTACAGTAGTCAACAGGATGCCCTAGGCAACAAAGACTTTGGTGGTCAAACCAACCCTTCAACCTCTAATCAAGCTAGGTCAAACTTGGTTAAATTTGGCCTTCACTCAAAGTCACACTCAGCCCAAAACAATCCACAAAACTGGTCAATGCAGAAGTCAAACTCTGTGGTCAAAGTCACATTGGACCTCGATTTCTATGCATATAGTTGTGGCCTCTCTAGATCGGATTTTCTGTCTTCAAAACGTAGTCAAACTGTTAATTTTGGACAACTAGGTCCAAACTCCTTGTTGTGATGCTCAAATGAAGATGCCAATATTTTTATTGGACTCCTCTTTCGGAGAGGTGCAAGATCGATCTAAAGATCATCTTGATCCGATGAGCAGAACATTTATTTTGAATTTATTCAAAATATGTGCAGGTTGGCCTGAAATGAAATGTAGGCTTGAAGCCCCAAAAGTTGTGTCATACACCCTCACTGATGGATATAAATAGGTCAATGTTGGAGGTCATTTTCACTCATCCATCATCACACATTCTCTCTCCTCATCTGATTGGTTCGATCATCACTTGGAGTCTCTTCCTCTCCAGTCGTGGGAAAATTGCAGCAAGGAGAATTTTCTGTTTTCGACCTAGGGTTTTAGTGCAGAGTTGACTAGCATTGACTTTGGTTAGCGCATGGTCAAACTGACCCAAATCTTGGTCAAAATTCTGATTTTTGCAGTCCACATTTTCTCGCACAGAAATCGAGGTTGACTGTTGACTTTGACTAGATTGCGTTGACTTTTTGCTGTTGTTGTTTTGTGTTGACCGTTGACTGAACAATGTTGACTTTCGTTGACTTTGGGTTGACTGATATAGCTGTCCGAGAGGGTTGTGTGACACTTCTGGTTGGCTGACCGTATTGAGACTTTGCTGGTTGAAGCATCCTGTTGACCGCCGTAACGCACCAACACACATATTTTTGGCTTGTCTTTTGTCGATCTACTGGTATGTTCTATCAGCATTTTACTTTCTTGTTTATGTGATTGCTGTTTGATATTGGGGATAAAAGTAAAGTTGCATCATGCATAGAACATATACGAAAATTTACATGGTATCGGAGCTGAGGTGAAGACAAAGCCCAAGTTTGTAGCAATCACCGAAGAAGAGCATGGGTACCTCAAACTACAATGGTTTTAACGCTGATGAAAAATTGACTGGGAAGGAAGACTTCCATGCTTGGAAGATGACTTTGGATCTTATGTTGGAAGACCAAGATGTCATGGACTATGTGCAGGGTAAAATCCAAGAGCCTCCATCCATTGCACCTGCTGCCACCAAGTCAAAATATAAGAAGGGGGAAATCAAAGCAAAGTTGATGATCCGGGATTCAATTCACAAGACCCTAGTGTACATATGTGAGTTACACACATCCAAGGAGAAGTATGATAAGTTGGTCAACATGTTCAAGGCCAACAATGCAAATCAAGTCCTTTTCTTCAAGATCTAACTGAAGGATTTGAAAAAAGGCAGGGATGTATCCGTTCAATCATATTTTCTAAAGTTGATTGAAATCAGAAATAATCTTCTGGCTATTGGGGAGACAATAGCTGATCGAGAAATGGTTCTCACCGCACTTGGAGGTCTCTCCTCCGAATGGCATGTATTCAATACTACCATTCTAAATAACAATGTGATACTTGATTTTGACGAAGTACTATCAAGATGCATACAAGAAGAGACAAGCATGAAGGAATATGAAAATGAAGGAAATGTTGCTTTCACTGCTCGTGCTAAGAAGAAGAATTTTGGTGGTCTGAGGAACAAAGGAAGAGCAGGGGCCCAAGGAAAGAAAGGCAAATGTTACACATGTCACAAGCCCGACCACTATGCTAGAGAATGTCCTTTCAAGAAGGATTCTCCTGATGATGATGATGATAACAACAACAACCAGAGGAACAACAATCAAAGGAACAACAGGTTCAAAGGGAAGAGGAAGGCTTCCTCTGGTGGAAATGGGAAACCTTTCAAAAGGTCGAGAAATTCCAGGTATGAGGAATGTAGTGTTATTGATAAAAGAAATGAATTCATTCTTGTATCTACTATCTCCCCTCTCTGCTGCATCTCCACCCGACACTATGGATGTCTGGCTGATAGATAGTGGTGCCTCAAGGCACATCATTGGGTTCAAAGAAGCACTTTCTGACATGGTTGAAAAGGACGTTAATCTGAAAATTATCCTTGGAGATAATGCCACATATCTCGTGTAAGGGACAGGGACTGTGACCCTCCACTTGTCTCAAGTTCAAGTCCTCTGCTTGCAATATGCACTCTATGTACCTGATTTGAAGAAGAACCTTGTGTCTATTTTGGCCATGGAAGACAAAGGTTTCAATGTGGCATTCATGGATGGAAAGGTGTGTATCTGGAAGAAGAGTTTCAAGGAAGCTATCACGATTTGGTTTAGAGTTGATACACTCTACCAGGCCGGAGGAAGTCCGCTGGGAGCGATGACATGTGATACTATCTGACACACTGAACTATGGCACCGAAGGTTTGGACACCTTCACGACATGTAGAAATTTCTATTTTCCCACCCTGGTTTTCAGTTTCACCTTATTTCTCCAAATAGTTAAATGCCCTTTCCCATAGCCTTAAATTAGACACGCTGGAAAATAAATATTTTCTGAAAACACAAATTCTAGAAAATTTTCACAGTGTTGAAAATTGCAGAAATAAAAATTAGCAGACTAAAACAGCCACATAAAACATTTTAACACAGTGATTTTTGGTCAACATGACCCAGGAAAAACCCCCTACAAGTTTGGGGGAAAACCAGTTCAAAAGCTTCTCTTTATTTTCTGAATATTGCTTTTATAGTGATGCAGAAATTTACATAGCAAAAAAAATTACAGCAACTTCGAAACATAACTTATTTCGAAAACCGTGCCAAACTCCACCTCAGTTTCCGTGCCCACAAAACAGAAAAATTACAGCAAAATTACAGCCTTCAAAACTGTACGAAAAGCCTCGAAAACAGTGCCGGAATGGCTAGATGGCTTCCCTCAAAATCTGCAATTTTCTCTCGAAATTTGTGCCCACTTGCCTCGAACTTCATGCTCTTCCCTGCTGTACGGATTTGCTGAAAGTTAGTGCTGCTACCCTCCTTCTTCTCACTGCTCAAAAAATTCTTTTCAACTTTCTCCTTCTCCTTCTCTCAATCTGCTCATGAAAGAATTAATGAATGAATGACCTTTTCTCTCCTTTTCCTCCTTTAATAGAACTCTAAGTTATTTTTGGGTTATCCCCAAATCCAATGGCTGAAATAGCTTTAGATCTAGAGCTGAGATTAAATGCTCTTTTAAATCTCACTTTCTATTTTTTAATTCACCCCACTTTGATAAAGACTCACTTAGTCATTTATTTCCAAAGTCAGTTTTCCTTTCTAATTTTACATTAACTTTATTAAAGTCATTTTAAAATTAGACTTTAGTAACTTTTTCATTTAAAGTCACTTTTAAATTAGATTTTACTTTATAACTTTATAAAGCCACTTTAGGAGAAAAATTAAATTCTTTTAGACACTTTTCCCTAGGCCAAAGATCAAAGCCTTAGGGAACCACCTGTCCTCCGGTAACCAAATTTCAACACTCCCTCTTACCGAGGAAGGTGTTCGTCACCACACCTATCTTATCTCTGAAGTAGACATGCTTGCCCCATGGTAAGGCTTTGGTAAGAATATCTGCAACCTGCTCATCAATGGAAATATATTCAAGCTTCGCAGCTCCCTTCTGCACATAGTCTCTGATGAAGTGATATCTGATGCCGATATGCTTTGACCGATCATGAAATACTGGATTCTCCGTGAGTTTAATGCAATTCTGATTATCACAGTAAATCACTGAAGGTCTCAACGGCTGACCAAATATGCCAAACAACATCTTGCGAAGCCAGATGGCCTCACAACTAGCTAGACTGGCTGCCATATACTCTGCTTCCGCTGAACTCAATGCTACTGATTGCTACTTCTGGCTGAACCACGACACCACTACCGAACCCAACCCAAAACAACACCCTGAAGTGCTCTTCCTATCAGAAGCACAACCTGCACAATTAGAATCAGTGTAACCTGCCAATTTCACTCCATCCCCCTGCCTATAATCCAGACCATACTCCACTGTGCCCTGCAAGTATCGCAAAATGTGTTTTGCAGCAATCCAGTGAACCTTCCTAGGCTCACACATAAACTGACTCATCGTGTTGACTGCAAAACAAATATCTGGTCTAATGTTGACCAAATACATCAAGGAACCAATCAGCTGTCTGTACAATGTGGGATCCACCAACTCGAAATCCGAAGCATGAAGCTTCTTCCAGTTGGTGATCATCGGTGTCGACATGGGTCTACAATCCTCCATGTGGAATCTGCCAAGGATGTCCACAATATACTTCCCCTGCCCCAGGAAGAAATGACCCTTCTCCTGCCACACCTCCAAACCCAAAAAGTAATGCATCAAGCCGATGTCCTTCATCTCAAACTCCGACACAAGATCTCTCTTGTAGTGCTCTATGAGGCTCTCTGCACCCGTAATGATCAAGTCATCCACATACAGCACCAGAATGAGAGGCTCCTCACCTATCACAATGAAGTATAAATTCGGATCTACCTCACTCTTTGTGAAACCCATCTTCTACAAGTATGTATCTATCCTGGAGTACCAAGCTCTGGGAGCTTGCTTCAGGCCGTAAAGGGCCTTCTTCAGTCTGCACACATGGGACTCCTTCCCATGCACCTCAAAGCCCTGTGGCTGCTCAATGTACACCTCCACCTATATGAAGCCATTGAGAAATGTGGTCTTCACATCCATCTGGTGGATCTTCCAACCCATCTCTGCTGCTATTGATATAATGGAGCGAATCGAAGCATATCGAGCCACATGAGCGAAAGTCTCCTCATAATCTACTCCCTCTACCTGGGAGAACCCTTTAGCCACAAACCTAGCTTTGAATTTCTCAATGCTGCCATCTTCAGCATGCTTTACCTTGTAAAGCCATCTGGAAGTCACCACGGATTTGCCCTTAGGCCTCGGCACCACCTCCCAAACATCATTCTTCATGATAGAAGAATACTCCTCCTGCATGGCCTCTCTCCAGACTTGCTAGCTAGCTGCCTCCTCATAGCTAGAAGGCTCAGAGTCAAGGATGTTGGCAACCATTTCCATATAGCTGCAAAACCTCTCAGGTGGTCTACTCTCTTGGACCGACCTCTTAGGCGCAGTAATAGATGTGGCCTCTCTCAAGGGATCCTGAAGCCACTTGGGCTTCCTCTTCCCTGAGCACACCTCTCCCACTAGAGAATGAAACTCCTCCTCCTCATCAGAAGTCTGAACTCCTGACTGTCTGTCTGCTGTCCTCTTGCCTGAACCTGAACCTGTAGACACTGAAGTACCGTGTGAACTGTCCATCAGTGGACTCCCTAGTGAACTGCTGTGTGGACTGCTCTGCATGCTGCCCGAAGCACCACCCCTCTGACTCTGCGAGCCACTGCACACTGACGGACCAGACATCATCATAGATGTACCTCTGGATCCTCCTGATCCCTGCCCACTGGATCTCTGTGACTGACTCAACTGCTGTTGAGGGTCTAGCTGATCCAGATACTCTAACTCCCGTGACCTCCTGAAAGCCTGGTCCTCCTCGAATCTCACATCCCGCTTGATAACAACTTTCCTCGAAGCAGGAATATAGACCTGAAAGGCTTTCGAGGTCTCACTATAGCCCACAAAGATACCCTTCTCTGCGGTGGGCTCTAGCTTGGTCCTCTTCTCCTTGGGTACGTAGGAGTATGCAATACACCCAAAGATACAGAAGTGACCAACATCAGGCTTCTTCCCAGAAAAAGCCTCCTTTGGAGTCACATGCCCCAAGGCATGATGCGGACTCCTGTTCTGCAAGTATACAACAGTATTGCAGGCCTTTGCCCACAAAAACAAAGGTAACCCCTGATCATGTAACATGGCTTTGGCAGACCCAATGATGGATCTGTTCTTCCTCTCTGCAACCTCGTTCTGCTAGGGGTTGTAAGGAACTGTGAACTCCCTCCTAATGCCTGCCTCCACACAATACTAAACAAACTCTCCAAGGGTGTACTCACCTCCATTGTCCGACCTCAAGGAGTTGATCTTCCGACCTGCCTGTGTCTCCATAAGAGCTCTAAACTCCTGAAACCGCTTGAAGATCTCACTCTTGGTCTTCAAGAAATAAATCTAGGTCCTCCTAGAGTGATCATCAATGAATAACACATAATACTCATATCCACTCAAGGAAACATGAGACATTCGACCGCTCACATCGGAATGAATCAAATCAAGTATCCCAGTCACTCTGTTGTCACTGCTGGGAAAAGGGGATTTGGCAAACTTGCCCATCGTACATCCTCTGCATGTATCAATGTGATCAGTACTGAAATCTGGCACACCTATAGTGATCTCCCGCAATGTCCTCAAGGCTCCATGATACATGTGCCCCATCATGCGGTGCCAAATCTCACACAGCTCAGAACTGCTAGCTCTGTTGTCGGTGCTACTGCTTAATGCCATAAGGGGCTGAAATGGAAACTTGTACACCTTTGCATGGCGTACACCTATCACTCTAGCTGACTCAGCTGGAGTACCCTTGGGATAAATCAGCACCTGTCCTCTCCTGAACAATATCTCATACCCTCTGTCCTCCAATGCTGAGACAGATATGAGGTTCTTCCTCATTCGTGGCACATATAAAACATCTGACACCTTCAAGGGAGGTTTGGGTTCCCTATCAAATGTCAGTGTCCCCACACCGACTGCTATAACAACACTGTCATCACCGAGTATTGCCACTACATCAGTGCCACTCTCTGAAAGCTTTGAGAAGTACTCACGGACTCTTGTCATATGACGTGAAGCCCCATTTGTCCACATACCAGATTCCCGAAGATGCTCCGCTAGTCGAGGGAAATGCATGCTCCCTCTGAACCTCCGTGGCAGGTGATCCTGCACTAGTGGACTCACAAGCACTGAAGCCAAACTCTCGGTCAAATCTATCTGAAAAGTCCTCAATCTTTGTTGATGCTGCCATGGTCTGGTTCTTCCCCTTCTTCTTCTTCTCCGGACAGACAACTGCATAGTGTCCCATCTTTTGACAACTCCAACATGTCACTTTGGAGTAGTCCTTCTGCGTGTTCTCCTGTTTACCTTTACCTTTGCCTTTGCCCCCACCACCACTTGTGGAAACATGCTTCTTGCCTTTGCCTCTCTTGCCTCCGGCCAACAATGCTACATCCTCATCCTGCTCAACTGGCTTGGCTGCCCCAAGTTGACTCTTCCTGATCTCTGTCTGAATGCAGTCATCCCAAAACCTCTCCCATGTGGGAAGGGTCTCACGTGCACAAACACCATCAGCAAAATTCAGCCATGAAGTAGGAAGGCCATTCACTGCAATCCGCACCAACTCAGTGTTTGGAATGACCTCTCCAACTGCTGCCAATGCATTTCTCACATTAGTTATCTTTGTGAGATAACCAGTTGCACTATCATTCTTCCCATCTTAATGGTCTTCAGCTTCTCTCTTAAGACATCTTTCTGTTCTCATTGGTACTCTGGTAGAGATTGGTTAAGGCAGACCACATTTCATGAGCATGTCTCTTTCCTCTCACATGAGGAATCACATGGTCTTTAATAACATCCAAAATCGGCCTTTTTCCCTTGTTATTCTTTTTATTAAATGCTGCCAACTGAACAACATCAGTAGGCACATTAACAGGTTGCTGTTGGGTATGAACCATGATATCCCAGACTCCTCCCTCCTCAAATATGCTCTGCATTCTTTCTTTCCAAATGCTGTAATTACTATGCCCATCCAACCTATCTTCCATCCTCAATCCCAATGACATCCTTGTTGTCTTAAAAACTGAAAATAGCACTGCTATAGTAAAGATAAAAATTTTGTGTGAGAAAAATCAGCTTGCTGGAATTTTCTGAGTGAAAAATCAGCGACCTGTAATTTTTCTCTTTGCTGTCCCAAACTGCACTTTCAGCACCCAAGCTCTGATACCATGTAGAAATTTCTACCATCCCACCCCGGTTTTCAGTTTCACCTTTTCTCCAAATAGTTAAATGCCCTTTCCCATAGGCTTACATTCAACAAGTTGGAAAATAAATATTTTTTGAATACACAAATTCTGGAAAATTTTCACAGTGCTGGAAATTGCAGAAATAAAATCAGCAGACTAAAACAGCCACACAAAACATTTAATACAGTGATTTTTGGTCAACATGACCCTGGAAAAACCCCCTACAACTCTTGGGAAAAACCAGTTTGAAAGCTTCTCTTTATTTTCTGAATATTGCTTTTACAGTGATGCAGAAATTTACACAGCAAAAAAAATTACAACAACTTCGAAACATAACTTATCTCGAAAACTGTGCCAAACTTCACCTCGGTTTTCGTGCCCACAAAACAGAAAAATTACAACAGAAATTACAGCCTTCAAAATTGTACGAACAGCCTCGAAAACAGTGCCGGAATGGTTGTACGGCCTCCCTCGAAATCTGCAGTTTTCTCTCGAAATTCATGCCCACTTGCCTCAAACTTCATGCTCTTCCCTGCTGTACGGATTTGCTGAAAGTTAGTGCTGCTGCCCTCCTTCTCACTGCTCAGAAAATTCTATTCAGCTTTCTCCTTCTCCTTCTCTCAATCTGCTCATGAAAGAATTAATGAATGAATGACCTTTTATCTCCTTTTCCTCCTTTAATAGAACTCTAAGTGACTTTTGGGTTATCTCCAAATCCAATGGCTGAAATAGCTTTAGATCTAGGGCTGAGATTAAATGCTCTTTTAAATCTCACTTTCTATTTTTTAATTCACCCCACTTTAATAAAGACCCATTTAGTCATTTATTTCCAAAGTCACTTTTCCTTTCTAATTTTACATTAACTTTATTAAAGTCACTTTAAAATTAGACTTTAGTAACTTTTTCACTTAAAGTCACTTTTAAATTAGATTTTACTTTATAACTTTATAAAGCCACTTTAGGAGAAAAATTGAATTCTTTTGGACACTTTTCCCTTGGCCAAAGATCAAAGCCTTAGGGAACCACCTGTCCTCCGGTAACCAAATTTCAACACTTCCTCTTATTGAGGAAGGTGTTCCTCACTACATCCATCTTATCTCTGAAGTAGATATGCTTGCCCCGTGGTAAGGCTTTGATAAGAATATCTGCACCCGCTTCATCGCGGGGAATATATTCGAGCTTCACAGCTCCCTTCTGCACATAGTCTCTGATGAAGTGATATCTGATGCCAATATGCTTTGACCGATCATGAAATACTGGCTTCTCCGTGAGTTTAATCCAACTCTGATTATCACAGTAAATCACTGAAGGTCTCAACGCTGACCAAAGAAGCCAAACAACATCTTGCGAAGCCAGATGGCCTCACAAGTAGCTAGACTGGTTGCCATATACTCTGCTTCCGCTGAACTCAATGCTACTGACTGCTGCATCCGGCTGAACCACGACACCACTGTCGAACCCAACCCAAAACAGCACCCTGAAGTGCTCTTCCTATCAGAAGCACAACCTGCCCAATCAGAATCAGTGTAACCTGCCAATCTCACACCATCCCCTTGCCTATAATCTTAGACCATACTCCACTGTCCCCTGCAAGTATCGCAAAATGTGTTTTGCAGCAATCCAGTGAACCTTCCTAGGCTCACACATAAACTGACTCATCGTGTTGACTGCAAAACATATATCTGGTCTAGTGTTGAACAAATACATCAAGGAACCAATCAGCTGTCTGTACAATGTGGGATCCACCAACTCGGAATCCGAAGTATGAAGCTTCTTCTAGTTGGTGATCATCGGTGTCGACATGGGTCTACAATCCTCTATGTGGAATTTTCCAATGATGTCCACAATATACTTCCCCTGCCCCAGGAAGAAATGCCCCTCCATCGGTCTTAACATCGGTCTTAACATCCATCTGGTGGATCTTCCAACCCATCTCTGCTGCTATCGATATAATAGAGCGAATCGAAGTATATCGAGCCATGGGAGTGAAGGTCTCCTCATAATCTACTCCCTCTACCTGGGAGAACCCTCTAGCCACAAACCTCGCTTTGAATTTCTCAATGCTGCCATTTGCAGGATGCTTTACCTTGTAAAGCCATTTGGAAGTCACCACAGATTTTCCCTCAGGCCTCGACACCACTTCCCAAACATCATTCTTCATTATAGAAGAATACTCCTCCTGCATGGCCTCTCTCGAGACTTGCTGGCTAGCTGCCTCCTCATAGCTAGAAGGCTCAGAGTCAAGGATGTTGGCAACCATTTCCATATAGCTACAAAACCTCTCAGGTGGTCTGCTCTCTCTGACCAGCCTCTTAGGCGCAACAACAGATGTGGCCTCTCTCAAGGTATCCTGAAGCCACTTGGGCTTCCTCTTCCCTCAGCACACCTCTCCCACTGGAGAATGAAACTCCTCCTCATCAGAAGTCTGAACTCCTGACTGTTTGTTTGTTGTCCTCCTGCCTGAACCTGAACCTGAACCTGAACCTGAACCTGTAGACGTTGAAGTACTGTGTGAATTGTCCATCAGTGGACTCCCTAGTGAACTGCTCTGCATGCTGCCCGAAGCACCACCCCTCTGACTCTGCGAGCCACTGCTCACTGACGGACCAGACTTCGTCATAGATGTACCTCCGGATCCTCCTGATCCCTGCCCACTGGATCTCTGGGACTAACTCAACTGCTGTTGAGGGTCTGGCTGATCAAGATACTCTAACTCCCGTGACCTCCTAAAAGCCCCTCGAATCTCACATCCCGCCTGATAACAACTTTCCTCGAAGCAGGAATATAGATCCGAAAGGCTTTCGAGGTCTCACTATAGCCCACAAAGATACTCTTCTCTGCGGTGGGCTCTAGCTTGGTCCTCTTCTCCTTGGGTACGTAGGAGTACGCAATACACCCAAAGCTACGGAAGTGACCAACATCAGGCTTCTTCCCAGAAAAAGCCTCCTCCGGAGTCACATGCCCCAAGGCACGATGCAGACTCCTGTTTTGCAAGTATACAGCAGTATTGCAGGCCTTTGCCCACAAAAACAAAGGTAACCCCTGATCATGTAACATGGCTTTGGCAGCCCCAATGATGGATCTGTTCTTCCTCTCCGCAACCCCGTTCTGCTGGGGGTTGTAAGGAACTGTGAACTCCCTCCTAATGCATGCCTCCTCACAATATTCAACAAACTCTCCAAGGGTGTACTCACCTCCATTGTCCGATCTCAGGGACTTGATCTTCTGACCTGTTTGTGTCTCCACAAGAGCTCTAAACTCCTGAAACCGCTTGAAGACCTCACTCTTGGTCTTCAAGAAATAAATCCATGTCCTCCTGGAGTGATCATCAATGAATAACACATAATACTCATATCCACTCAAGGAAACATGAGACATCCGACCGCTCTACATCTGGAATTTCTGGAATCAACCAGATCCTGGCCACGCTCACTGTCACTCTCCATTGAAAAAGGATTACAAACGCTTCATCGTACATTCTCTGCATGTATCAATGTGATCAGTATTGAAATCTGACACACCTATAGTGATCTCCCGCAATGTCCTCAAGGCTCCATGATACATGTGCCCCATCCTGCGGTGCCAAATCTCACACAGCTCAGAACTGCTAGCTCTGTTGTTGGTGCTACTGCTCAATGCCATAAGGGGTTGAAATGGAAACTTGTACACCTTTGCATGGCGTACACCTATCACTCTAGCTGACTCAGCTGGAGTACCCCTGGGATATATCAGCACCTGTCCTCTCCTGAACAATATCTCATACCCTCTGTCCTCCAATGCTAAGATGGATATGAGGTTCTTCCTCATCCCTGGCACATATAAAACATCTGACACCTTCAAGGGAGGTTTGGGTTCCCTATCAAATGTCAGTGCCCCCACACCGACTGCTTTAACAACACTGTCATCACCGAGTACTACCTTTATATTAGTGCCACTCTCTGAAAGCTCTGAGAAGTACTCACTGACTCCTGTCATATGATGTGAAGCCCCACTGTCCACATACTAGATACTCGAAGATGCTCCGCTAGTCAAGGGAAATGCATGCTCCCTTTGAACCTCCGTGGCAGGTGATCCTGCACTAGTGGACTCACAAGCACTAAACCCCAATTCTCGGTCAAATCTATCTGAAAAGTCCTCAATCTCTGCTGATGCTACCATGGTCTGGTTCTTCCCCTTCTCCTTCTTCTCCGGACACACAACTGCATAGTGTCCCATCTTTTGACAACTCCAACACGTCACTTTGGAGTAGTCCTTCTGCGTGTTCTCCTGTTTATCTTTACCTTTGCCTTTGCCCCCACCACCACTTGTGGAAGCATGTTTCTTGCCTTTGCCTCTCTTGCCTCCAACCAACAATGCTACATCCTCATCCTGCTCAACTGGCTTGGCTGCCCCAAGCTAACTCTTCCTGATCTCTGTTTGAATGCAATCATCCCAAAACCTCTCCCATGTGAGAAGGGTCTCACGTGCACAAACCCCATCAACAAAATTCAGCCATGAAGTAGGAAGGCCATTCACTGCAATCCGCACCAACTCAGTGTTTGGAATGACCTCTCCAATTGCTGCCAATGCATCTCTCACATTAGTTATCTTTGTGAGATAACTAGTTGCACTATCATTTTTCCCCATCTGAATGGTCTTCAGCTTCTCCCTTAGGACTATCTTTTTGTTCTCATTGGTACTCTGGTAGAGATTGGTCAAAGCAGACCACATCTCATGAGCATGTATCTTTCCTCTCACATGAGGAATCACATGGCCTTTAATACTATTCAGAATCAGCCTTTTTTGCTTGTTATTCTTTTTAATAAATGCTGCCAACTGAACAGCATCAGTAGGCACATTAACAGGTTGCTGTTGGGTATGAACCATGATATCCCAGACTTCTCCCTCCTCAAAGATGCTCTGAATTCTTTTTCTCCAAACGTTGTAATTACTATGCCCATCCAACCTATCTTCCACCCTCAATCCCAATGACATCCTTGCTGTCCTAAAAACTGAAAATAGCACTGCTGTAGTAAATATAAAATTTCTGTGTGTGAAAAATCAGCTTGCTGGAATTTTCTGAGTGAAAAATCAGCAACTTATAATTTTTCTCTTTGCTGCCCCAAACTGCATTTTCAGCACCCAAGCTCTGATACCATGTAGAAATTTCTATTTTCCCACCCCGGTTTTCAGTTTCACCTTATTTCTCCAAATAGTTAAATGCCCTTTCCCATAGCCTGACATTCAACAAGCTGGAAAATAAATATTTTCTGAAAACACAAATTCTGGAAAATTTTCATAGTGTTGGAAATTCCAGAAATAAAAATTAGCAGACTAAAACAGCCACACAAAACATTTTAACAAAGTGATTTTTGGTCAACATGACCCTGGAAAAACCCCCTACAAGTCTTGGGGAAAACTAGTTCAAAAGCTTCTCTTTATTTTCTGAATATTGCTTTTATAGTGATGCAGAAATTTACATAGCAAAAAAAATTACAGCAACTTCGAAACATAACTTAACTCGAAAACCGTGCCAAACTCCACCTTGGTTTCCGTGCCCACAAAACAGAAAAGTTACAGCAAAAATTATAGCCTTCAAAACTATACGAAAGGCCTCAAAAACAGTGCCATAATGGCTGTACGGCCTCCTGTGAAATCTACAGTTTTCTCTCAAAATTCGTGCCCACTTGCCTCGAACTTCGTGCTCTTCCCTGCTGTACGGATTCGCTGAAAGTTAGTGCTGCTACCCTCCTTCTCACTACTCAAAAAATTCTCTTCAGCTTTCTCCTTCTCCTTCTCTCAATCTACTCATGAAAGAATTAATGAATGAATGATCTTTTCTCTCATTTTCCTCCTTTAATAGAACTCTAAGTGACTTTTGGGTTATTCCCAAATCCAATGGCTGAAATAGCTTTAGATCTAGGGCTGAGATTAAATGCTCTTTTAAATCTCACTTTCTATTTTTTAATTCACCCCACTTTAATAAAGACCCACCTGGTCATTTATTTCCAAAGTCACTTTTCCTTTAAAATTAGACTTTAGTAACTTTTTCACTTAAAGTCACTTTTAAATTAGATTTTACTTTATAACTTTATAAAGCCACTTTAGGAGAAAAATTAAATTCTTTTGGACACTTTTCCCTAGGCCAAAGATCAAAGCCTTAGGGAACCACCTGTCCTCCGGTAACCAAATTTCAACACTCCCTCTTACCGAGGAAGGTGTTCCTCACCACACCCATCTTATCTTTGAAGTAGACATGCTTGCCCCGTGGTAAGGCTTTGGTAAGAATATCTGCAATCTGCTCATCAGTGGGAATATATTCGAGCTTCACAGCTCCCTTCTGCACATAGTCTCTGATGAAGTGATATCTGATGCCGATATGCTTTGACCGATCATGAAATACTGGCTTCTCCGTGAGTTTAAGGCAACTCTGATTATCACAGTAAATCACTGAAGGTCTCAACGGCTGACCAAATACGCCAAACAACATCTTGCGAAGCTAGATGGCCTCACAATTAGCTAGACTGGCTGCCATATACTCTGCTTCCGTTGAACTCAATGCTACTGACTCCTGCTTTTGGCTGAACCACGACACCACTGCCAAACCCAACCCAAAACAGCACCCTGAAGTGCTCTTCCTATCAGAAGCACAACCTGCCCAATCAGAATTAGTGTAACCTTTCAATCTCACTCCATCCCCCTGCCTATAATCCAGACCATACTCCACTGTCCCCTGCAAGTATCGCAAAATGTGTTTTGCAGCAATTCAGTGAACCTTCCTAGGCTCACACATAAATTGACTCATCGTATTGACTGCAAAACATATATCTGGTCTGGTGTTGACCAAATATATCAAGGAACCAATCAGCTGTCTGTACAATGTGGGATCCACCAACTCGGAATCCGAAGCATGAAGCTTCTTCCAATTGGTGATCATCGGTGTTGACATGGGTCTACAATCCTCCATGTGGAATCTGCCAAGGATGTCCACAATATACTTCCCCTGCCCCAAGAAGAAATGCCCCTCCTCCTGCCACACCTCCAAACCGAAAAAGTAATGCATCAAGCCGATGTCCTTCATCTCAAACTCCGACGCAAGATCTATCTTGCAGTGCTCTATGAGTCTCTGTGCACCCGTAATGACCAAGTCATCCACATACAACACCAGAATGAGAGGCTTCTCACCTATCACAATGAAGTATAAGTTCGGATCTGCCTCACTCTTTGTGAAACCCATCTCCTGCAAGTATGTATCTATCCTGGAGTACCAAGCTCTGGGAGCTTGCTTCAGGCCATAAAGGGCCTTCTTTAGTCTGCACAAATGGGACTCCTTCCCATGCACCTCAAAGCCCTGTGGCTGCTCAATGTACACCTCCTCCTGTATGAAGCCATTGAGAAATGCGGTCTTCACATCCATCTGGTGGATCTTCCAAGCCATCTCTGCTGCTATCGATATAATGGAGCGAATCGAAGTATATCGAGCCACGGGAGCGAAGGTCTCCTCATAATCTACTCCCTCTACCTGGGAGAACCCTCTAGCCACAAACCTCGCTTTGAATTTCTCAATGCTACCATTTGCAGCATGCTTTACCTTGTAAAGCCATCTGGAAGTCACCACGGATTTGCCCTTAGGCCTCGGCACCACCTCCCAAACATCATTCTTCATGATAGAAGAATACTCCTCCTGCATGGCCTCTCTCCAGACCTGCTGGCTAGCTGCCTCCTCATAGCTAGAAGGCTCAGAGTCAAGGATGTTGGCAACCATTGCCATATAGCTACAAAACCTTTCAGGTGGTCTGCTCTCTCTGACCGGCGTCTTAGGCGCAGCAACAGATGTGGCCTCTCTCAAGGTATCCTGAAGCCACTTGGGCTTCCTCTTCCCTGAGCACACCTCTCCCACTGGAGAATGAAATTCCTCCTCCTCATCAGAAGTCTGAACTCCTGACTGTCTGTTTGTTGTCCTCCTGCCTGAACCTGAACTTGTAGACACTGAAGTACTGTGTGAACTGTCCATAAGTGGACTCCCTAGTGAACTGCTCTGTGGACTGCTCTGCATGCTACCCAAAGCACCACCCCTCTGACTCTGCGAGCCACTGCTCACTGACGGACCAGACATCATCATAGATGTACCTCTGGATCCTCCTGATCACCGCCCACTGGATCTCTTTGACTGACTCAACTGCTGCTGAGGGTCTGGTTGATCCAGATACTCTAACTCTACCAGTTTGGAGGAAGTCCACTGGGAGCGATGACATGTGATACTATCCGATAGACTGAACCATGGCACCGAAGGTTTGGACACCTTCACTACAATGCTCTTCCCGAAGCAGGGAAGGTGGTGACGGGGATGCCTGAGTTCACAAATGATCATGAAGGTGTATGTCAGGGCTCTGCCGTAGGAAAGCATACAAGGGGACCTTTCCCCTCAAGTGTCACAAAGACATCTGATGTCTTGCAACTGATACATTATGATCTGTCTGGTATGTTGCCCATGACATCCTTGGGAGGATGTTCTTATTATATGACGTTCATAGATGACGTTTCTCGCAAAACTTGGATATACTTCTTGAAGAAGAAGGATGAGGCTTTCATGTGGTTCCATACCTTCAAAGCCTTGGTGGAAGAAGATCAAGATATTGAGGACCGATAATGGTACTGAATATGAGACGAACGAGTTCAAGAACTTTTGCAGAGAACCTGGCATCAAGAGGGAGACCACATCTGTCTATACTCCTTAGCAAAATGGCGTTGCTGAAAGAAAGAACAGGACCATTGTGGAAGCTGCTCGTGCCATGCTATGTAACCAAAGTCTTCTGAAGTTTCTGTTGGGAGAAGCTGCGAACACTGATGTGTACATACAAAACCGATGCCCGCATTCTGCTCTGGACTCCAAAACTCTCGAAGAGGTTTTCTCTGGTAAGAAACCTAACGTCTCACATTTTAGAGTTTTTGGATGTCCTGTTTATTTTCATGTATCGAACGAGAAGAGGAGTAAGCTGGATGCTTCTGGAAAGAAGGGAATGGTTGTGGGCTACAACGAAACTTCGAAGGCCTATAGGGTTTATGTTCCTGGTCAAAAGGATGTGGAGATATGCCACGATGTTACCTTTGACGAAGATGCTTCCCTAAGGAAAGTAATCAATCTTCCGAGATCTGAGGAAGATCATGAAGCAAGGCCTGTAAATCAAGAAGAACCGAAGGATGAGACGATGCTCGATTTTGAAGGACCGATGGACCCTATTGATCCACCTCCTTCAATGAGGAAAAGACCATCATGGCTCAAGGACACTCTTGAGGATGCCGAGAATCATATGGCCCCAAGGGGGACATTCTGTGAAAGCAAGAAGCCGAATAGATACCAAGGGTATCTAGCAGCCATGAGTACAATCGTACAATCCGAGCCTGGATCTTTTGAAGAAGCCGTAAAGCATCAAGTCTAGAAGGATGCTATGCACGAAGAATATGAGTCCATTATGAAGAATGATGTCTGGGATGTTGTTCCGAGACCGGAGGACAAAGCAGTTGTCACCTTGAAATGGCTCTATATGATCAAGCATGGATCTGATGGTAGTGCTGAAAAGTTCAAGGCAAGATTCATTGCCCGTGGCTTCTCTCAAAAGGAAGGCTTAGACTATGATGTCATATTTGCACCTATGGCCCAATATACCACTGTCTGATCTATCATAGCCCTTGTTGCTACACAAGGATGGAATCTTTATCAGATGGATGTGAAGACCACATTTCTGCATCGTGCGATAAAGGAAGAAGTGTATGTGGAGCAAACTATGGGATTTGAAGTCCAGGATCGGGACACCCATGTTTGCAGGTTGGAGAAAGCCCTCTATGGGTTGAAGCAAGCACCCAGAGCTTGGTACGAGAGGATATATAGCTACTTGATGAAGCTAGAATTCACTCGTAGTAATGCTGATCCAAACCTTTACTTCTAGGTTGATAGAGAAAAGCCTCTCATTCTGGTGCTATATGTGGACGACCTCTTCTTGACAGGTGCTGACCCTCTCATTCATCAGTGTAAGAGGGAGCTCGATGCCAAGTTCGAGATGAAGGACCAATGACTGATGCATTACTTCCTAGGCCTGGAGGTCTGGCAAAGACCTGGGGAGATTTTCCTTCCTCAAGGAAAATATATTGTGAAGCTTCTGGAAAGATTTGGAATGGTGGACTGTAATTCCGTGTCGACACCGATGGAGCTCAACTTTAAGAAGTTGAGTGGCAGCGCTGCTGGGCCCGTGCTAGCAAATCCTACTTAGTATCGTCAACTCGTAGGGAACCTGATGTTCTTAGTGAACACCCGTCCGGACGTATTTTTGCAGTGAACACTTTAAGTAAACATATGGTTGAGCCTCATCACTTTCATTGGGTTGGTGCCAAGAATCTGTTGAGATATCTTCGGGGCACGATAAACCATGGGCTGAGATACACTGCTGGGAGCGTGACACTCCATGGATATACTGATGCCGATTGGGTTGGCAGTGTGGTGGATCGCGCGAGCACATCGGGATGCTCTTTCACACTTGGTTCTGCTTCGATATCATGGATGAGAAGGAAGCAAAAGTCGGTGGCTTTGAGCACCGCGAATGCTGAATACATTGCAACGAGTATGCCCTGTTGTGAAGCAGTTTGGTTGTGAAAGCTCTTCAGTGAGCTATTCGGGCATGTGCAAGATACCATCGTGATACTCTGTGATAACCAGAGTGGGATTCGGTTGTTCGAGAATCCCATGTTCCACAATCGATCCAAGCATATTGATATCAGGTACCACTTTATCCGGGAGATGGTACAACGAGGCGTCGTAAGGCTCGATCATATAAGAACTGATGAGCAGGTCGTGGATATTCTCACAAAGCCCTTGGGGAAGTTCAAGTTCCTAACCTTCCATGAGAATCTTGGAATCGTGGAACGACCCTATGCTGAGGGTCCTGTTGGACGATGAGATCTGGGAGCTCTGGGGGGTTTTGGGGATAGCTTCTCGGCGCTATAAGCACACACGGGGCTAGGCTTGCCGAACCTTGTGGTGCTTCTGCCCCACCATTATGATGTTGAGTGTAGAAATTTCTGAATCTTAATTCTTATGCAAAAATTATTACTGTTAATCTGGTTAAGCTTCTCCTACTTATACAAGTTATTAACTGAATAAATTCAGCTTAACATCAAAGCAAAACACATAACAGATCTCTACCAATTTAGATCTAGAATAAGCATATGCACACATAGACACAGTGACACAGTTATTTATGGACAAACTGTCCTTGGAAAAACCCAATGTGGGAAAACTAGTCTCTAGCTACTGGAGGGTTCTATTATTAAGAATATTTCTGAATCAACAACTCTGGTTTCCGGATCTGGAAAAAGCTATAGAGAAAACTCTAGATTTGCAGCTCCTGGCTGATCTAAGACCAAAAATACTGACTGATCCACACCCTCAAACGAGATTTACAGAACTCAGCCAGATCTAGACCTAGAAACCCCAGCGCTGCCCCTGAAAGACACTGCTGCTGCTGTTGCTGTCGTCTGCTGCTGCTGTTGCTGTCTGTTGTTGCTGCCACTGCCGTCTGCTACTACTGTTGTTGCCGTTTGCTGCTGCTGCTGCCTTTCTCTGTGTTGTCCCTGTTGATCTCTTCTCTGCTTCTTGTGTATTCTAGACCTCGGGATCAGATCATCCCCTTGGTCTAAATTCCCCTCTCTGTAGCTGAAACACTTCTGAGAATTCTTAGCAAACCCCGCCCTAGAATCTCAGCTTAACTTCAGTGCTCTGCCTCTATGTGTGCTTTACAAATGACCCCAAGCCTTTCCTTTATACTTTTCTCGTTGAAAAATCAACGACCAAGATTAAATCTTTAATCAATGGCTAAGATTAAAAGAAATCTTGATCCGTGTGACTTAAGATAATTTCATCACATATTTAATTAAATTCACTTTAATTATTTTATTTTCCTAAGTTTTAACTTAGGAAATACATTAAAATAATTAATTAATTTAATATCTCCTAAACCAGATGAAATTTCCCAAATCCATTTCTAGGTCTTGTAGATCCAGTGTACTCTAGTCCCTCCACAAAGTTTGGGAGCTAGAACACAACTGATGCTACCCCAAATACACAAAATCTCAACACTCCCTCTTAGCATCAAGGGTGTGCTCTAGCAATACATCACACTCATGCATTACATGATTTTGGGCACAAGCTCTGTGCTGTTGAAGCTTGGCCTCCTGCCACTCAACTCTGCACTGCTGCTGCCATTCTGTACTGCTGCCCATGACTCTACCACTGCCACTGCAACCACTGTACTGCAGCTCCCTCTTCTTCGGAAGACCACCCTTTCCTCTAGTGGAAGGGGTTCTCGATCATTCCCATCTTCTCTCTGAAGTAAGTGAACTTAACCTTATTCAGAGCCTTTGTGAGAATGTCTGCTACTTGTTCACCATTAGGAGTGTATCGTAACTGTACTGCCCCCTTCTGAACATAGTCTCGGATAAAGTGACACCGAATGTCAATGTGCTTCGATCGGTAATGAAACACAGGATTCTCAGAGAGCTTGATGCAACTCTGATTATCACACATGATCTTGGTCAGCTCTATTCGTTTCTTAAGTAGGTTCAAAATTAATTTGTGGAGCCATATGGCCTCACACGATGCTGTGCTTGCTGCCATGTACTCTGCCTTGGCTGAGCTCAGTGCTACGGACTTTTGTTTCCTGCTACACCAGGAGGTCATTCCTGATCCGAGACTGAAACAGTACCCACTGGTACTTTTCCGATCTACTGTGCTTCCAGCCCAGTCTGCATCTGTGAACCCACTTAACTGAATTTCATTTTCCTTCGTGTACTTTAGCCCATACTCGACTGTCCCTCTCAAGTATCTGAGAATATGTTTAGCTGCTGCCGAGTGAGCCCTCCTTGGTTCCACCATGAACTGATTGAGGGTATTCACTGCATAGCAGATGTCTAGTCTTGTATTGACCAGATACATCAATGACCCAATGAACTGTCTGTACATGGTGGGATCAGCCTCATCATCCTCTGATGTGTCTATCTTCTTCTAGTTAGTGATCATTGGCGTGGCCATGGGTCTATAGTCTTCCATCTGGAATCTTTTCAGAATCTCTGTCATGAATCTTCCTTGCCCTAGGAAGATTTCCTCTTCATGCTACCAAACTTCTAACCCAAGAAAATAGTGCATCCGTCCCAGGTCCTTCATGTCAAATTCTGTTGCCAGATTCTCCTTGCAGTCCATGATGAGCTTGGATGACCCAGTCAAAAACAAGTCATCCACATACAAAACAAGAATAAGTGGCTCATCTCCTACTCTCAAGTAGTATAAGTTGGGATCTGCGTCACTCTTGACGAACCCCATCTTCTGCAAGTAGCCATCAATCCAACCATACCATGCCCTGGGGGCTTGTTTTAAGCCATACAAGGCTTTCTTAAGTCTGCAAACATGAGTCTTCTGCTCATGTGTCTCAAAGCCCTCTGGCTGCTCTATGTACACTTCTTCCTCTTTCACACCGTTCAAGAACGCAGTCTTGACATCCATCTGGTGAATCTCTCATCCCATCTGCACTGCCAAAGAGATGATGGATCTGATAGAAGTGTACCGTGCTATAGGAGCAAAGGTTTCTTCATAGTCAATGCCTTCTTTCTGGGCATACCCCTTTGCTAGAAATCTTGCTTTGAATTTCTCTATGTTACCATCTGCAGCATATTTGATCTTGTAGATCCACCTGGATCCTACAACAGATCTGTCCTGTGGTCTAGGGACTACTTCCCAGACATCATTTGTCATGATGGAGCTATACTCCTCCACCATGGCATCTACCCATACCTGATGCTGAGCTACTTCCCGAAAGGTAGAGGGCTCTCCAACCTGGGCTACCAGTGCCTGATATCTGTCAGGTTGTTTCCTTATCCTCTTCCCTTCTCTAGGTGTTGCAACAAATCCTTTTGCATCTCTAAGAATCTGTTGGAGTTCTCTGCTCGGTCTCCCATCAGTGGTGGGTGGTCTCACTTGTTCTTCCTCCTGTTCTTCATCGGAAGAGCTTGCTTCAGAACAATTGTGCCTAGGAGAGGCACTGGACCTCTCCTCCAGAGGTCATTGAGGATGTACCAGTGGATCTTCCTCAATCTGCGTATCTGTGGCCATCTCTCGAGATTTCCTAAAGGCTCTTTCTTCAAGGAATTTTACATCCCTTCTTACCACGACTTTCTTGCTCTCTAGAATATAGACGCGGTATGCCTTTGCATTCTCACTGTAGACCATCAGAAAACCCTTTTCTGCAGTTTGATCCAGTTGCTTCCTCTTTTCCTCTTGAACATGGCAGTTTGCTACGCTGCCGAATATCCTGATGTGGCTCACTTTAGGCTTGCTGCCTGTGAACACACTTTCGGGAGTCACCTTCCCCAAAGCCCTATTTGGAACTCTGTTCTTAATATAGACTGTTGTGCTGCAGGCCTCTGCCCATAAGAATCTGGGCATTTCCTGGTCGTACAACATTTCCCTTGCAGCTTCTATTATGGTCCGATACTTTTGTTCTGCAACTTTATTTTGTTCTGGATTGTAGGGAGTTGTCCACTCTCTCTTGATGCCTTCCTACGCACAGAAATTTGTGAAGTCTTTATCGATATATTGTCCACCGTTATCTAACCTTAACTTCTTGATCTTCTTTCCTGTAGAGTTCTCCACCAATGCTTTGAAATCTTTAAACCGATTAAAGACTTCATCTTTGGTCTTCAAAAAATATATCCAAGTTTTCCTGGAATAATCATCAATGAAGGTGGCAAAATATTTTGCCCCACTGAGAGCTGTTGTAGACATCAGACCGCAAATGTCAGAGTGTATTAACTCTAATACACCTTTGGCTCTGTTGCTGCTTCTTGGAAACGCTGCCTTAGCGTACTTCCCTAGTATGCATCCTCTGCAAACATCGTCTTTCTTTGTGCTGAGTTTAGGAGCCCCTATGACAGTGTTTTTGAGAATCCCCAAGGCTCCATGATGTAGATGCCCCATCCTTCTGTGCCATAACTCATTTAGATCTCTATCCTCTGTACTGCCGATCAGGGCGATCGGAGATTCAAACTGAAGCTTATACAGCTTGTGACTCCTTACTCCAATTTGTGCCTTTTTACTCCAGTTAGGATGTTTGATATATACTTTGTCTTGAATAAAGTATACATCATAGCCCTTGTTCTGAAGTTGAGACACCAAGAGTAAGTTCATCCCCAACCCTTGTACATGTAGAACATTCTTGGCTTGAATATTGTGGCCATCTTCCGTCTGAAAAGTTACGGTACCTCTCCCGATGGGGTTACATTTTCCTTTGTTTCCCATAGTTATTTGGAAATTCATCTGGTCCTCTTGATAGCTCGAAAAACATTCTCGAACCGCCGTCATGTGAGCAGATGCTCCACTGTCAATATACCAAACATCAAGAGGAGTTGTGCTTGACACACATGCAAGATCTTCCTCTAGTCTGGATGCCAGCGCTTTCATGTCATGTTCCCTCTGCATTTCTGCATGCTCTGGAGGACTGCGTGTGTCCTTTTGGCTGCATGAACCCTTCCCTTGGTTCATGTCAGATTTTCCCTTCCTATCAACTACGTTGCCCCTTCAGATCTGCAATTGCTCTGATACTATGTAGAAATTTCTGAATCTTAATTCTTATGCAGAAATGATTACTGTTAATCTGGTTAAGCTTTTCCTACTTATACAAGTTATTAACTGAATAAATTCAAGTTAACATCAAAGCAAAACACATAACAGATCTCTACCAATTCAGATCTAGAATAAGCATATGCACACATAGACACAGTGACAGTTATTTCTAGACAAACTGTCCCTGAAAAAAACCAATGTGGGAAAACCGGTCTCTGGCTGCTGGAGGGTTCTATTGTTAAGAATATTTCTGAATACACAACTCTGGTTTCCAGATCTGGAAAAAGCTATAGAGAAAACTCTAGATCTGCAGCTCCTGGATGATCTAAGACCAAAAATACTGATCCACACCCTCAAACGAGATTTACAGAACTCAGCCAGATCTAGGCCTAGAAACCCCAGCGCTGCCCCTGAAAGACACTGCTACTACTGTTGTTGTCGTCTGCTGCTGCCGCTGCTGCCTTTCTCTGCGCTGTCCTTGCTGATCTCTTCTCTACTTCTTGTGTATTCTAGACCCCGGGATCACATCATCCCCTTGGTCTAAATTCCCCTCCCTGCAACTGAAACACTTCTGAGAATTCTTAGCAAACCCTGTCCTAGAATCTCAGCTTAGCTTCAGTGCTCTGCCTCTATGTGTGTGTTACAAATGACCCCAAGCCTTTCCTTTATACTTTTCTCGTTGACAAATCAATGGCCAAGATTAAAGCTTTAATCAATGGCTAAGATTAAAAGAAAGCTTGATCTGTGTGACTTAAGATAATTTCATCACATGTTTAATTAAATTCACTTTAATTATTTTATTTTCCTAAGTTTTAACTTAGGAAATACATTAAAATAATTAATTAATTTAATATCTCCTAAACTAGATGAAATTTCCCAAATCCATTTCTGGGTCTTGTAGATCCAGTGTACTCTAGTCCCTCCACAAAGTTTGGGAGCTAGAGCGCAATTGATGCTACCCCAAATACACAAAATCTCAACATTGAGTTGGTTCACCTCTCATGATATGTGCCTCGTATGCATCCTACCCATTGAGTCCCGGACTCATGGGAAGTACCTCTCATTTGGCCAGTGAGGTGGGAAAAGCTAGAGACCTGTAGCAAAGACTGATGAACGCATCAGAGATTGCCGTACTCTCTATGTCTAGGATGGCACGTGTCCAACCACTTGATCTGGGATCAAGTCTAGTGAGGTTTCAGACTAACAACTAACTTCTGGTCAGGTAAACCAACTTCGGGTTGGTATGTGACTCTCTTGAGTCCTATAGAGGTTTCAGACCTCTGGGCTGAATTTGTCAACTAGGAATGATTTCTTTGTGACTGACCCATTTCTGTTCTGAAATAAAGAAGCCAGCAAAGCAAGTTACAGCGGGATGACACACGATGTTTGGATGGCATAGGTGGATGGAGTTCTCCCTAGTTGAGAGGGAGTGTGTAATATTCCAAAACAGGAAAAGCAACAATATTGAACACAATAATGGAAACAACAGTGAAAATCATTACATCAAAATAGGAGACCAATATGGAGCCATTACATTCATTATATCAACAATAAATAAGTATAATAAAAATGGGCACAACTCAAATAATCAAGGCAAACAAGTCTCCCATGAATACATATGCCAAATATGAAACGCTGCTACATAGCAGAATGCCAGAGAACAAGTACAACGCAGTTTTAGTGAGTATACTGCTGCTGGAAATGTACAATAATATATATCTGCTAATGTATGGCTCATAAAGTGCCGGGAGTAGAGATCTAAGCTCCCAAACACATTTCCAAGAGAACCTAGGAAGGGTTTCCTGAAATACACAAAATGCAGAAAATACAAATATGGCACTAGGGCTAAATAATCTCTGCAACTAGATAGCTGATTGGAGGTGGCTGATCTGATGTAGAAATTTATGGAAACTCCTCCAATAGATTCTCCAAATGAGAGGCTGATCTCCTCACAGAAAATCTAGCTCCCCCAACTAGGGCTTCGAACCCTCTGCTGCAACTGCTCACTGAAATAACGCAATTCCTTAAGGAAACCGCGTTGTAACTGATAGCAGTACCTTAGCCTGATGCTAAATGATGAAATGAAGCTCAAGGATCTCCCTTACAAATTTCTCGGATGAAGGGCTACTCCCTCCATTGGAAAACAAGCTCAGAAGTTGGGTTTCTCAATCCTCCATTGTTGCACCCTGCAACTCAACACATATCTAAACAGAATCTGCGCTGTAGAAGAAAGCTGTAGCTTGGCCTGATGCCAGGATGTGGAAATAATGCTCTAGAACTTCTCCTGAGTGGGCACTCGAAGTCCCCGAGGATGAAGGTGGGATTCCCGCTCGGAAACACCCTTGTGCTAAACAGCACTGCAATCTTAGCTAAACAGCTGAAGAGAACAACAAGTCATACAGACCATAAACAAAATAATAATCAATCATGCTCTCTATGGCTGCCATCCCCTTCCTTATATGCTTGGTGAGCTTTCTCACCTTGGGCCCCACTCATTAAAGCCACTACTTCCATGCATGGAGTCTCCCTCCAAAACTGCGTTGTCCCACAATGAATGCCACTCCTTCCATACCAGTGCTGTTGATTTGGTCAAAGTTGACCCAGTCTACATGCTCCAGCTCCTTTTCACACACAAGGGTCTTCAATCCAGCTCTTAAGATGACCTCCATTCACACTAGGAGTGTCTTTATTCCTACTAAGGAGATTTATGGGTCTCCATACCCTCTTATTCTTCTAGCTAAGAAGAAAAATAAAAAATTAATATTCCAATTAGCTGTCACATCACCCCAATACAATCAATCTCCTTGTTGCCATATAATGCAAACGTCATGCCATGTCCCCACTACTAACACACCCTTAAAGATAGGATATGTTATATGATGGCCAAACTCTTTCAAGAGTAGCCAATGCAGCCTTGCCTCTTGCTACCCGGTGTCATAGATCTGCAAGTGTGTTAAATTTGGACAACTAGGTCCAAACTCCATGTTATGATGCTCAGATTAAGAGGCTAATATTTTTGTTGGATTCCTCTTTCGGAGAGGTGTAAAATCCATATATAATATGTCTTAATCCGATGAGCAGAACATTTATTTTGAATTTATTATTCATAATAAATTATATGTGCAAGTCGGCCTTAAGGTTTCACACCCCCAGCAGATGTGTCACACACCCCAATGATGGATATAAATACAGGGAAAGTTGGAGAGCATTTCACCACAACTCAACACACATCTTCTTCTCTCATCTGATTGAGTACAAGCTCCTTGGAGGAAATTTCCAGCCCACACGTGTGAAGAAGAAGGACAAATTTCTGTACGGCTGAGCTGAAGGACGAATTGCTGCGGCTAGGGTTTTGCTGGAAGTTTGACCAGCGTTGACTTTGGTCAACACATGGTCCGAAAGGGCTGAAAATTGTTGGGAAGTTTGATTTTGGAAGGGCGTACTGTTTGGCATAGAAATCGAGGTCAAAGGGTTGACCAAACTGCTGCTGCGTTGACTTTTAGCTTGTTGCCCTGCGTTGACTTTTCTGGACAGCGTTGACTTTTTTGGAGTTGACTTGGGTTGACTCGGTTGCTGATTGGAGGACTGTTGTGACACATTCTGGGTTGGCTGACCAAGGAGACTTTGCTGGTTGAAGCATCCTGTTGACCGCCGTAACGCACCACCACATTTTTTCTGTTTCTGGTTTGTCTTCTATAAGATCCACTTATATGTTCTATCAGCATTTTACTTAACTATTTGTGTGATTGCTGTAAGAAAGTAAAGTTGCTTCAAGCATAGAACATCTACAAAAATTTACATGGTATCAGAGCTGAGGTGAAGACAAGCCCTATCTTTAGCAATCACCACCAGAAGAAATGGGTTCCACTAGTTTTGAATTCAAGGAGAATGACAAGCTGACTGGAAGGGATGACTTCCATGCCTGGAAGATGATACTAGATCTCAAATTGGAAGACCATGATCTCTTGGATCATTTGCTGGGTAAGATTCAAGAACCTCCATCCAATGCTACTGCTACTGTTAGAAACAAGTATAAAAAGGGTGAGATCAAAGCAAAGCTGATGATCAGGGAATCCATACATAAGAGTCTGGTTGCCTATATATCTGAACTAGGCACATCCAAGGAGATGTATGATAAATTGATCCTTATGTTCAAAGTAAACAATGTGAACCAAGTGCTATTCCTCAAGAATAAGTTGAAGAATATGAAGAAGGGCCGGGATGAGTCTATTCAAACTTACTTTCTGAAATTGACCGAAACAAGAAACAACCTGCTGGCTATTGGGGAGACAATAGCTGATCGTGAGATGGTTCTCACCGCACTTGGAGGACTCCCATATGAATGGCAAGTATTCACAACTACCATTCTCAATAATAATACCATTCCTAACTTTGATGAGCTTCTGTCTAGATGTATGTAAGAAGAAACAAGGATGAAGGAATTCGATAATGACAGAAACGCTGCCTATGGTGCTCATTCTCGAAAGAAGAACTCTGGTGGTTCTAAGGACAAAGGAAGAACAAGGACTCAAGAAAAGAAGGGTAAGTGTTTCACTTGCCATAGGCCTGGTCACTATGCTAGAGAATGCCCCTTCAAGAAGGATTCTCCCGATAGTGATGATAACAACAACAACCGAAGGAATGGGAATCGAAGAAACAACAAATCCAAAGGAAAGAGGAAGGCTCACTTTGGTGGAAGCAATCAACCTTGTAAAAGGTCTAGGAACACCAGGTATGAGGAGTCTAATGCTGTTGATAAAAGAAATGAGTATATTCTTGTATCTGCTCTCTCTGCTACATCTCCGTCTGACACTATGGATGTCTGGCTAATCGATAGTGGTGCCTCATGACACATCACTGGATTCAAGGAAGCACTCTCTGACATGGTTGAAAGGGATACAAATCTAGAAATTATCCTTGGGGATAATGCCACATATCCCGTGAAAGGGATAGGGACTGTGACCCTCCACTTGTCTCAAGGACAAGTCCTACGTTTGCAAGATGTACTCTATGTACCTAAATTGAAGAAGAACCTTGTGTCTGTATCAGCCATGGAAGACAAAGGGTTCAATGTAACATTCTCTGATGGAAAGGTGCTCATGTGGAAGGAGAGCTTCAAGGAAGCTATCTCGATTGGTTTTAGAGTTGGCACACTCTACCAGGTTGGAGGAAGTCCGCTGGGAGCTATGACTTGTGATACTATCCGACAAACCGAACTATGGCACCGAAGATTTGGACACCTTCATTACAAGGCCCTTCCCGAAGCAAGGAAGGTGGTGACAGGGATGCCTGACTTTGGAAATAATCATGAAGGTGTATGTAAGGGCTGTGCCGAAGGAAAACATACAAGGGGACCTTTTCCCTCAAGTGTCACAAAGACATCTGATATTTTGCAATTGGTCCATTCTGATCTATCCGGTATGTTGCCCGTGACATCCCTGGGGGGATGTTCTTACTACATGACATTCACTGATGACTTCTCTCGCAAAACCTGGATATACTTCTTGAAGAAGAAGGATGAGGCTTTCATGTGGTTCCGTACCTTCAAAGCCCCGGTGGAAAATATGACCGGAAAGAAGATCAAGATTTTGAGGACCGACAATGGGACTGAATATGAGTCAAATGAGTTCAAAGACTTTTGCAGAGAAGCTGGCATTAAGAGGGAGACTACCACTGCATATACTCCTGAGCAGAATGGTGTTGCTGAACGCAAGAATAGGACTATTGTGGAAGCTGCCCGTGGCATGCTATGTGACCAGGGTCTACCGAAGTTTCTGTGGGGAGAAGCTGCAAATACTGCTGTGTACATTCAAAACCGATGCCCTCATTCCGCTTTGGACTCCAAAACTCCCGAAGAGGTTTTCTTTGGTAAGAAACCTGATGTCTCACATTTTAGAATTTTTGGATGTCTTGTCTATTTTCATGTGCCGAAAGAAAAGAGAAGTAAGCTGGATGCTTCTGGGAAGAAAGGAATATTTGTGGGCTACAGTGAGACTTCTAAGGCCTAAAGAGTCTATGTACCTGGTCAAAGGGAAGTAGAGATAAGCCATGATGTCACTTTTGACGAAGATGCTTCCCTGAAGAAAGTAGTAGATCTTCCAAGATCTGAAGAAAATCATGAAGAAAGGCCTGGAAATCAAGAAGAACCGCAGAATGAGACAATGCCTGATATTGAAGGACCAATGGACCCTATTGATCCATCTCCTTCACTGGGAAAGAGACCATCATGGCTCAGGGACACCCTCGAAGATGCTGAGGGTCATGCTGCCCCAAGGGGGACATTCCGGGAAAGCAAGAAGCCGTGTAGATACCAAGGGTATCTAGCTGCCATGAGTACTATTGTACAATCTGATCCTGGATCTTTTGAGGAAGCCGTAAAGCATCAAGTCTGGAAGGATGCTATGCACGAAGTATATGAGTCTATAATGAAGAATGATGTCTGGGATGTGGTCCCGAGACCGAAGGACAAATCTGTTGTCACCGCGAAATGGCTCTACAAGATCAAACATGGATCTGATGGGAGTGCTGAAAAGTTCAAGGCAAGATTTGTTGCCCGTGGCTTCTCTCAAAAGGAAGGAATAAACTATGATGACATATTTGCACCTGTGGCACGATATACCACCATTCGATCAATCATAGCCCTTGCTGCTACGCAAGGATGGAGTCTTCATCAGATGGATGTCAAGACCGCTTTTCTGCATGGTGCAATAAAGGAAGAGGTATATGTAGAACAACCTCTGGGATTTGAAGTACAGGATCGAGACACTTATGTCTGCAGGTTGAAGAAAGCCCTCTATGGGTTAAAGCAAGCACCCAGAGCTTGGTACGAGAGGATGGATAGTTACTTGATGAAGTTGGGCTTCACTCAAAGTAATGCTGATCCGAACCTTTACTTCAAGGTTGTGCAGGGGAAGCCTCTCATTCTAGTGCTGTATGTGGACGACCTCTTCCTGACAGGTGCTGACCCTCTCATTCATCAATGTAAGAGGGAGCTCGCTGCTGAGTTCGAGATGAAGGACCTAGGACCGATGCACTACTTCCTAGGCCTGGAGGTCTGGCAGAGACCTGGAGAGATTTTCCTTTCTCAAGGAAAATACATTGTGAAGCTTCTGGAAAGATTTGGAATGGTGGACTGTAAGTCCGTGTCGACACCGATGGAACTCAACTTTAAAAAGTTGAGTGGCAGCGCTGCTGGGCTTATCTTGGCCAATCCTACTGAGTATCGTCAACTCATAGGAGATTTGATGTTCTTAGTGAACACCCGACCGGATATATGTTTTGCAGTGAACACTTTGAGTCAACAGATGGTTGAGCCTCATCATTTTCACTGGGTTGGTGCCAAGAATCTTCTGAGATATCTTTGGGGCACGATAAACCATGGGCTGAGATACACTGCCGAGAGTGTGACACTCCGTGGATATACTGATGCCGATTGGGCTGGCAGTGTGGTGGTGACGTCATCTTGGTTCTCGCTTCAATCATGGATGAGCAGAGTTGCAGCCTATATTTTGAGCACCGCGAGGTCGAATACATTGCCCGTAAGTATGGCCTGCTAGGGAAGTGGGGCTTTGCTGGCGTAAAGCCTTATGAGTCGTTTGGACATAAAGATTCTACCACCGTGATACTCTATGATAACCAGAGTGGGATTCGCTTGATCGAGAATCCTGTGTTCCACGACCGATCCAAGCATATTGATATCAGGTACCATTTCATCTGGGATATGGTACAGCGAGGCGCCGTAAGGCTCGATCATATAGGAACTGATGAGCAGGTCGCGGATATTCTCACTAAGCCCCTGGGGAAGGTCAAGTTCCTAACCTTCCGTGAGAATCTTGGTATCGTGGAACGACCCTATGATGTGGGTCCCGTTGGACGATGAGCTCTGGGAGCTCTGGGGGGCTTTGGGGACAGCTTCTCGGAGCTATGAGCAACCACAAGGCTAGGCTTGCCAAACCTTGTTGGTGTGCTTGGACCCCACCCTTGTGATTATTGAGTTGGTTCACCTCTCATTATCTGTGCTCCGTATGCATCCTACCCATTGAGTTCAGGGCTCATGGGAAGTACCTCTCATTTGGCCAATGAGGTGGGAAAAGCTAGAGACTAGTAGCAAATACTGATGGACGCATCAGAGATTGCCGTACTCTCTATCTAGGATGGCACGGTTCAACCACTTGATCTGGGATCAAGTTTAGTGAGGTCTGGGACCTCTGCCTGACTTCGGGTCAGATGAACCAACTTCGGGTTGGTTGGAGACTCTTTGTGAGTTTGATAGAGGTTTTGAACCTCTGGACTGAGTATGTCAGTCGGGGGATGATGTCTTTGTGACTGACCCACTTCTGTTCTGAAATAAAGAGGCCAGCAAAAGTTACGGCGGGATGACGCACGATGTTTGATTGCAATGATGGATGGAGTTCTCCCTAGCTGAGAGGGAGTGTTAAATTTGGACAACTAGGTCCAAACTCCATGTTATGATGCTCAGATTAAGAGGCTAATATTTTTGTTGGATTCCTCTTTTGGAGAGGTGTAAAATCCATATATAATATGTCTTAATCCGATGAGCAGAACATTTATTTTGAATTTATTATTCATAATAAATTATATGTGCAGGTCGGCCTTAAGGTTTCACACCCCCAGCAGATGTGTCACACACCCTAATGATGGATATAAATACAGGCAAAGTTGGAGAGCATTTCACCACAACTCAACACACATCTTCTTCTCTCATCTGATTTAGTACGAGCTCCTTGGAGGACAATTTCAGCTCACAGGTGGGAAGAAGGACAAATCCGTACGGCCAAGAAGAAGGACGAAAATTCTGCAGCTAGGGTTTTCAAGGAAGTTTGACCAGCGTTGACTTTGGTCAACGCATGGTCCGAAAGGGCTGAAAATTGTTGGGAAGTTTCGATGGAAGGCCAGCATCATGGCACAAATCGTAGGTCAAGGGTTGACCAAATCAAGGTCCCGATCTTTAGCTTGCTGCCCTGCGTTGAATTTTCTGGACAACGTTGACTTTTTTGGAGTTGACTTGGGTTGACTCGGTTGCTGATTGGAGGACTGTTGTGACACATTCTGGGTTGGCTGACTAAGGAGACTTTGCTGGTTGAAGCATCCTGTTGACCGCCGTAACGCACCACCACATTTTTCTGTTTCTGGTTTGTCTTCTATAAGATCCACTTATATGTTCTATCAGCATTTTACTTAACTATTTGTGTGATTGCTGTAAGAAAGTAAAGTTGCTTCAAGCATAGAACATCTACAAAAATTTACAAAGTGGCTCACCATCCTCTTGTTTATCAACATCACCCATCCAACCAATGGTGAGTGTCTACTATCATGCTCCAAACGGGTATTCCTCCAATGGAGAATACCATCCTCCCAAATCAAATCATTATCTCTACACTTCATGGGATGTTGAAGTGTAGCCTCCTGGAGATCTCCATACGGAGACCACTCATTAATGACCATGTTGAATCCATAAGGATCCAAGTATGCTAAAGGCAAAGTCTTCTCATAGAGCTGTGAAGTTCTCATCAAGAAGGATCCATCATAGTAATGGGAGATAAGATGTACCTCATCAACCATCTGCCTATCCTTTGCTACACATGTAGAATGGTCATTGGAATGCTCCAATAATGGTTGGGCCCCCAACTCATCACTGTTGCTCAATGACAGCGCTGCTGATCTCCATGATGGTGCATTTGCTGTCTCATAACCATGCTCAATGCTAAACATATAGTTTTTCATTGGATTGTTTAGGACAATATTCATCCTATCCTCCAAAATTCTACACTCCAACCCCAAGAGTTGTGTGCACCTCAACAATGACATACTAGGATGAATGTACATCTCCTCCTTGATCCTGTCAAGGGTCCTCTGCGCAGTGATAGTTTGCTGCTCCAAATCAGCAGTGTGTCTTGACCCTAGGTCTGCAATGGCATGTCCCCACAACCTTCCATAAGATGTGCTGAAATAATAGAAAGTGGAAACATTTCCATACCTTGGTTTAGCTTGGGAACATCTTGTACAGCTGCAAGGGTTCCTCCCACTGGTGTGATGACTTCCCCAACTACTGGTGATGTTGGCTGCTCCTTTATGGCTGCACCAGCGCTGATATAAGTCTCCTCCTCCTCATGCATCTCCTGAATAATGCATGGGAGTTTAAATGTCAAGAGATCAAAACCAGTTTGCAAAGGTGCAAGTTTTCCTTCTCCTGATGCAAGTACTCCCGCAGTAAGTGGTGGTGGAAGTTTCTTCTCCTCTGATTTCTTCTTGATCAGTCTTTGAGTAAAATCTGCATATGCAGTCACTCTTGCATGACTCAAATGGCTGAACCACCAAATGTTTGATTCACCCACAAGGTGCAGTGCTGCAATCTCAACTGCTTCTCTTTCTACTATAGGATGTAGCAGGAAGAATGCATCTAACTTTCTCCTCCAAGCCCGTGCTGTGCATGTAGATGACCCATCAAAAGTACACAATAGGAATCTATTTTGTTTTCTCCTTCTATTGCTGCAAGGTCTCCTTTCTTCTTTAATCTGAATAAATTGTGGGAGAGTTAGATTCTCCTTGAAAGCTCTTGATTGAGATTTATATTCTGCAAGATACTCACTTAGAATCTCATGGTCTAAGTTTCCTCCATCTCCATGCCTTTTATCTTCTTCTTCAAAAGAAAAGGGCATAGTATATTTCTTTGGAGCTCTATGCAATACCGGTTCTTTCTTCTACTGATAGGAAGTGCGTGGACCTTCCTCATCTTGAAACCCTATTGTGGTTTCATTGCTTTTCTTCATTCTTCTTTTCTTGACGTCCTTGGTGAGGTCCTTCATAGATCAGAAAAGAGATGAGATGAAACTCATTCCTTCCATCATTCTAATCTCTTCTTCTTCTTCTTACTCTCCTGATAGCATAATGGCTGAGATCCATAGGCTGAGCCAAGATTATGCTCTGATACCACTGTAATATTCCAAAACAGGAAAAGCAGCAATATTGAACACAATAATGGAAATAGCAGTGAAAATCATTACATCAAAATAGGAGACCAATATGGAGCCATTATATTCATTATATCAGCAGTAAATAAGTACAATAAAAATGGGCACAACTCAAATATTCAAGGCAAACAAGCCTCCCATGAATACATATGCCAAATATGAAATGCTGCTACATAGCAGAATGCCGGAGAACAAGTACAATGCAGTTTTAATGAGTATATTGCTGCTGGAAATGTGTTGATGAGTCACATACTTACCCAAAGTCAGTTTAGAGGTAAGAACCTCAATCAGACTTGATCCCAAATCAAGTTGTTGGGCACATCCCATTCTAGACATAGAGAGTACGGAAATACCCAATGCGTCCATCAGTAATGCTGTTGGTCTCTATCCTCATTTCCTAACTCATTGGCCAGATGAGAGGTACTTCCCATGAGTCCCGGACTACATGGGTAGGATGTATGCGGGGCATAGATTAAAGAGAGGGTGAACCAACTCAATATCATAACTGTGGGGAAAGAGCACACCAACAGGGAAAGGCGAACCTAGCCCTGTGGTTTCTTATAGATCCAAGTAGGTATCCCCAAGCCTCCCGGAGCTCCCAGAGCTCATAGTACAACTCAAGCGGGACCCTCACAATAGGGTCTATCCATGATACCAAGCTTCTCACGGAAGGTTAAGAATTTTACCTTCCCCAGGGGCTTCGTGAGAATATCTGCAACCTGCTCATCAGTCCCAATGTGATGGAGCCTTACGACGCCTCGCTGTACTGTCCCGAACAAAGTGGTACTTGATATCAATATGCTTGGATTGGTCGTGGAACACAGGATTCTCAGAAAGACGAATATCACTTTGGTTGTCACAAAGGATCATGGTGGTATCCAGCACATGCCCAAAGATCTCACTAAAGATATTTTTCAACCAAATAGCTTCACAACATGCCATACTTGCTGCAATGTATTTGGGCTCGGTGGTGCTCAAAGCAACCGATTTCTGCTTCCTGCATCTCCAAAAGATCGAAGTACAACCTAGGGTGAAGCAACATCCAGATGTGCTTTTACGATCCACCACATTGCCTGCCCAATCGACATCAGTATGTCCATGGAGTCTCATACTCCCGGGAGTGTATCTCAGCGCATGGTTGATTGTGGCCCGAAGATATCTCAAGAGATTCTTGGCACCAATCCAGTGAATGTGATGAGGCTCGACCATGCATTGTTTCAACGTGTTCACTGCAAAACATATGTCCAAACATGAGTTTACTAAGAACATCAAGGCCCCCATGAGTTGACAATACTCGGTGGGATTTCCCAACTCGGGCCCAACAACACTTCCACACAACTTCTTAAAGTTGAGTTCCATTGGAGTAGTCACGGACTTGTAGTCCACCATCCCAAATCTCTCTAGCAGCTTCACAACATGTTTTCCTTGAGAAAAGAAAATCTCACCTAGCTTTTGCTAGACCTTCAAGCCTAGGAAATAGTGCATCAGTCCTAGGTCCTTCATCTCGATCTCAAAAGCTAGCTCCCTCTTACATTGATGAATGAGAGGGTCAGCACCTGTTAGGAAGAGATCGTCCACATAGAGAACCATAATGAGAGGTTTGTCATTATCAATCTTAAAATAAAGGTTTGGATCAACATCACGTCGAGTAAAGGCCAGCTTCATCAAGTAGCTATCGATCCTCTCATACCAAGCCCTGGGGCTTGCTTCAACCCATAGAGGTCTTTTTTCAACCTGCATGCATGTGAGTCTTTATCTCGAACTTCGAACCCCCGAGGTTGTTCCACATAGACCTCTTCCTTGATTGAGCCATGTAAGAAGGCAGTCTTCGCATCCTTCTGATGTAGACTCCATCCTTGCGATGCAACAAGAGCAATGATCGATCGGATGGTGGTGTAGCAGGCAACAGATGCAAATATTTCATCATACTCTATGCCTTCCTTTTGAGAGAAACCTTGGGAAACAAATCTTGACTTCAACTTTTCAACTCTTCTATCGGCTCCATGCTTGATCTTGTAGAGCCATTTCGAGGTGACAATAGATTTGTCCTTCGATCTAGGGACCACATCCCAGACATCATTTTTCATGATAGACTCATATTCCTCGTGCATAACATCCTTCCAAACTTGATGCTTCATGGCTTCCTTAAATGTTCCAGGCTCAGATTGTACAATGGTGCATGGCTGCTAGGTACCCTAGGTACCTATTCGACTTCTTACTTTCACGGAATGTTCCCCTTGGAGCAATATGTCTCTCGGCATCTTCGAGAGTATCCCTAAGCCATGAGGGTCTTCTTTTATATGAAGAAGGTGGATCCATAGGATCCATCAGACCTTCAACATCGGGCATCGGTTCATCCTTCGGTTCTTCCTGCCTTCCTACTTCTTCTTCTTCTTTGTCTTCCTTTAAGGTAGAAAGATTTCTAACCTTCCTGAGGGCAGAAAATTCGTCGAAGGTGACATCATGGCATATCTCCACTTCTCTTTGACTAGGCACATATATTCTATATGCCTTGAGGTTTCACTGTAGCCCACAAACATTCCCTTCTTTCTAGAAGCATCCAACTTGCTTCTCTTTTCTTTAGACACATGTAAATAAGCAGGACTTCGAAAAACTCTAAAATGAGAGACATCGGACTTCTTACCAGAGAAGACTTCTTCGAGAGTTTTGGAGTCCAATGCAGAATGTGGGCATCTATTTTGAACATACACAGCGGTGTTGGCAGCTTCTCCCCAATAGGAGCTTCGGAAGAACTTGGTCATAAATCATGGCACAAGCAGCTTCCAAAATGGTTCTATTCTTCCTTTGAACCACACTATTTTGTTCGGGTGTATACACAATGGTGGTCTCCCTCTTAATGCCAGCTTCCCTACAATAGTCATTGAATTTATTCGATTCATACTCGATTCCATTATCAGTCCTCAAAATTTTGATCTTCATCCCTGTTTGATTTTCAACCAAGGCCATGAAGGTACAAAACCACTTGAATGCTTCATCCTTCTTCTTTAAGAAGTATATCCAAGTCTCGCAGGAGAAGTCATCTATAAAAGTGATATAATATAAGCATCCTCCCAAGGATGTTACGGGTAGCATGCCAGATAGATCAGAATGTATCAATTGCAAGATATCAGATGTATTTGTGGCACTTGAGGTGAATGGTCCCCATGTATGCTTTCCTTCGGTACAACCCTGACATACACCTTCATGATCATCTTTGAAATCAGGCATCCCTATCACCACCTTCCTTGCTTCGGGAAGGGCTTTGTAATGAAGGTGTGCAAACCTCTGTTGCCATAGCCCAAATTGAAGAGTTGTGTCACATGTCATGGCCCCCAGTGGACTTCCTCTAACTTGATAGAATGTGTCAACCCTGAAACCAAGAGTGAATGCTTCTTTGAAGTTCCTTTTCCAAATGCGTACCTTTCCATCGATGAATGCCACCTTGAATCCTTTGTCTCCCATTGTCGAGATAGACACTAGATTCTTCTTCCAGTCAGGTACGTACAACACATCTTGCAAATGAAGGACTTGACCATGATTTAGATGAAGGGTCACAGTCCTTGTCCCTTTCACGGGATAGGTGGCATTGTCTCTAAGGATAATCTCCAAATTAGTATCCTTTTCAATCAAATTAGAGAGGGCTTCCTTATATCCAGTGAAGTGCCTTGAGGCACCACTATCAATCAACCAATTGTCTAGGGTGTCGAGAGGAGATGCAGCAGAGAGCGCAGATAGAAGAATATATTCATTTCTCTTATTATCAACAACACTGGATTCATCATACCTAGAGTTCCTTGACCTTTTGAAAGGTTGACCATTTCCATTCCCATTTCGATCAGAGTGAGCCTTCCTTTTTCCTTTGAGCCTATTGTTCCTTTGATTCCCATTACCCCTGAAGTTGTTGTTGTTGTTGTCATCATCTCTGGGAGAGTCCCTTTTATTGGGGCACTCTCTTGCATAACAACCAAATTTGTTACAAGTGTAACATCTTCCTTTGGCACCCGCTCTTCCATGATTTTGATTTCTCGGACCAACATTATTCCTCTTCTTTGCATGAGCGGTGAAGGCAGTAGGGTCACTTCCATTCCCATTAGAGGGATGGTCTCTCTCCATCATTCTTGTCTCCTCTTGAGTGCATCTCGTCAACAATTCATCAAAATCAGGAATTATATTATTATTGAGAATAGTAGTATTGAATACATACCATGCCCGAGGAAGTCCTCCAAGAGCAATGAGAGTGAGCTCTCGATCAGCTATGGCCTCTCCAATAGCTAAGAGATCATTCTTGATTTCGATGAGCCTCATGAAATATGATTGGATGGATTCTCCCTTGTCCATCTTGATGTTCTTCAACTTGTTCTTCAAAAAGTGAATTTGATTAGCATTGCTAGCCCTGAACATGCAAACCAACTTATCATACATCTCCTTAGATGTGACCAGCTCAGAGATATAAGCAACCAAGTGCTTATGAATAGAATCCCTGATGATCTTCTTCGCCTTGTTTTCCCCTTTCTTATACTTTGTATCAGTGGCAGCCGATGCATTTGATGGAGGCTCATTGATCTTTCCCTACACATAATCCATAACATCTTGTTCTTCCAATGTCAAATCCAAGGACATTTTCCAAGCATGATAATCAGACTTATCAATCAGCTTGTCATCGGATTTGAAGTACGATAAGGAAGCCATTTATCTCGGTCCTTGTCTTTTCAACTTCAGTGATTGCTCTTCTCACTCTTACTTGGGCTTTGTCTTCACCTTAGCTCTAATACCATGTTAATTTTAGTTAACCATGATATGTCCTATGCTTAGAGCAGTTTACTTCAATCTTTCTTATTAGCCCAATTCAATTTCAGATATGCAATCACATAACAATTGAAAGTAAATGCTGATAGAACATAAAATAAATCGACAAAAGACAAGCCAAGACAAGAGACACAAGAATTCTTATTATTCTTCTTATTCAGCAGAGAGAGAGAGAGAAAATGTCTTTTACAGCAGTGAACAAGATGCCCTAGCCAGCAAAGTCTTCACTGGTCAAACCAGGCCTTCAACCTCCAATCAAGCTCGGTCAAAGTCGGCCTTCAGTCAACGTTGGCCTTCAGTCAAAGTCACACTCAGCCCAAAATAATCCACAAAATTGGTCAACACAGAAGTCAAACTCTGTGGTCAAAACAACAATGAACGTTGTGGTCAAAGTCAACAGTTGACCTTGATTTATGTGCCTCCAGTTGCAGCCTCTATAGATCAGATTTTATGTCTTCAAAACGCAGTCAAATGATGTATGTTGACCTAAGGTCAACGCTGCCAGAAAAGCCCTAAAAACAGTCCGAAAATGCAGCTTCCTGATTCATACGTGTGGAGGAGAGAGAGAAGCCTCTAAGGCTGTACGAACCAATCAGATGAGAGAGAGATATGTGAGATGTGTGATTGATGAAATGAGCACCATGTCTCTCCTTTTTATATCCATGACTGTGGGTGTGTGACACAACTTTTGGGGCTTGTGAGCCTACATAACAACTCTGGCCGACCTTGACAAATTGCACGTGTAAAAGTAAATTCAAAATACAACTTCTTCTCTTCCAAACAAGATGATCTTTAGATCAATCTTCAACCTATCCGAAATAGGAATCCAACAAAAATATCATCTCCATCATATGAGCAGTGCAACATGGAGTTTGGCCCTAGTTGCCAAATTTAACACTCCCTCTCAACTAGGAAGAACTCCACCTGCCCATCCATCTGTCCACTTGTGCAATTGTTAAAATTGGACAACTAGGTTCAAACTCCATGTTGTGATGCTCAAATAAAGATACCAATATTTTTATTGGGTTCCTCTTTCGAAGAGGTGCAAGATTGATCTAAAGATCATCTTGATCTGATAAGCAGAACATTTATTTTGAATTTATTTTTAATACTTTCAAAATATGTTCAGGTCGGCCTTAAGGTTTTACTCCCGTAGCAAATGTGTCACACACCCCCTCAATGATTGATATAAATAGAGTCAATGTTGGAGGACGTTTCACTCATCTCCTCAGCATACATATTTCTCTCTCCACTTTTGATTGGTTCCAGCTCCAAGGAGGCAAATTTGCGGTTCACATGTGAGAGAAGGACGAAGACTGTTTTTGCTGCAGCGAGGGTTTTACCGCAGGTTTGACCAGCATTGACTTTGGTTAGCGCATGGTCCAAAGGAGCTGATTTTTGGCATAGACTTCGATTTATGTAGTCCGTACATTTTTGGCACAAGAATCGAGGTCAAAGGTTGACCGAAGACCAAGCTGCGTTGACTTTTACTTGATGCTGTTCTACATTGACTTTTCTGGGCAGCATTGACTTTTATGGGGTTGACTTTGAGTTGACTGTTTGGTTGTTTTGAGGGTTGTTGTGACACATATTGGGCTGGCTGACCAAGGAGACTTTGCTGGTTGAAGCATCCTGCTGATCACTGTAATGCAACAACAAATATATATTTTTCTGGCTTGTCTTCTGTTGATCCACTGGTATGTTCTACCGACATTTTACTTAATGATTTATGTGATTGCTATCTAGTACTGAAGAGAAAGTAAAGTTGCATCAAGCATAGAACATCTACACAAATTTACATGGTATCGAAGCTGAAGTGAAGACAAAGTCCAAATTTGTAGCAATCACCGAAGAAGGAAATGGGTTCCACAATCTATGGCTTCATGGAGGATGACAAATTGATTGGGAAGGATGACTTCCATGCTTGGAAGATGATATTGGATCTTAAATTGGAAGACCAAGATGTCATGGACTATGTGCAGGGTAAAATCCAAGAACCTCCATCCACTGCTACTGTTGCTGCCAAAAATAAGTACAAGAAGGGGGAGATCAAAGAAAAGCTGATGATCAGGGAATCCATTCATAAGAGTCTAGTGGCCTACATCTCTGAGCTAGGCGCATCCAAAGAGATGTATGATAAGTTGGTCCTCATGTTCAAGGCCAACAATGCAAATCAAGTACTATTCTTCAAAAATCAATTGAAGAATCTGAAGAAAGGCAGGGATGAGTCTATTCAATCATACTTTCTGAAGCTGACCGAGATCAGGAACAATCTGTTGGCTATTGGGGAGACAATAGCCGATTGAGAGATGGTACTCACCGCACTTGGGGGGCTCCCATCCAAATGGCATGTGTTCAACACTACCATTCTAAATAATAATGTGATACCTGACTTTGACGAAGTACTATTGAGATGCGTTCAAGAAGAGATAAGAATGAAGGAGTATGGAAATGAAGGAAATGCTTCCTACGTTGCTCATTCTAGAAAGAAGAACTTTGGTAATCCAAAGAACAAAGGAAAAGCATGGGCACAAGGAAAGAAGGGCAAGTGTTTCACTTGTCATAGGCTAGGTCACTATGCTAGAGAATGTCCTTTCAAAAAGGATTCTCCTGATGGTGATGACAACAACAACAACCGGAGGAATGGCAATCAAAGGAACAATAGGTTCAAGGGAAGGAGGAAGGCTCCCTCCGGCGGAAATGATCAACCTTTCAAAAGGTCAAGAAACTCCAGGTATGAGGAATCAAATGTTGTTGATAAAAGAAATGAATACATTTTTGTATATGCCCTCTTTGTTGCATCTGCACCCGACACTATGGATGTCTGGTTGATAGATAGTGGTGCCTCAAGGCACATCATTGGGTTCAAGGAAACACTCTCTGATATGGTTGAGATGGATACTAATCTGGAAGTTATCCTTGGAGATAATGCCACATATCCCGTGAAAGGGACAGAGACTGTGACCCTCCACTTGTTTCAAGGTCAAGTCCTTCGCTTGCAGGATGTACTCTATGTACCTAATTTGAAGAAGAACCTTGTGTCTATATCGACCATGGAAGACAGAGGTTTCAATGTGGCATTCTCTAATGGAAAGGTGTGCATGTGGAAGAAGAGCTTCAAAGAAGCTATCACGATTGGGTTTAGAGTTGATACACTCTACCAGGTTGGAGGAAGTCCACTGGGAGTGATGACATGTGATACTATCTGACAGACTGAACTATGGCACTAGAGGTTTGGACACCTTCACTACAAAGCCCTTCCTGAAGCACGGAAGGTGGTGACGGGGATGCTCGAGTTTTCAAATAATCATGAAGGTGTATGTCAGGGTTGTGCCGAAGGAAAGAATACAAGGGGACCTTTCTCCTCAAAGCATCACAAAGACATCTGATGTCTTGCAATTGATACATTCTGATCTGTCTGGGACGCTGCCTATGACATCCTTGGGAGGATGTTCTTATTATATGACGTTCATAGATGACTTTTGGATATATTTCTTGAAGAAGAAGGATGAGGCTTTCATGTGGTTCTGTACCTTCAAAGCCTTGGTGGAAGTGTTGGCAGGGAAGCTGGCATCAAGAGGGAGACCACAATGTTTGTGGGCTACAACAAAACTTTGAAGGCCTATAGAGTCTATGTGCCTGGTCAAAGGGAAGAGGAGATATGCCTGATGTCACTTTTGACAAAGATGCTTCCCTGAGGAAAGTAGTCAATCTTCCGAGATCTGAGGAAGACCATGAAGCAAGGACTGGAAATCAAGGAGAACCGAAGGATGAGATGGTGCCTTATGTTGAAGGACCGATGGATCCGATTGATCCACCTCCTTTACTGGGGAAGAGACCACCATGGCTCAGGGACACTCTCGAGGATGCCGAGGGACATATGGCCCCAAGGGGGACATTCCGTGAAAGCAAGAAGCTGAGTAGATACCATGGGAATCTAGCAGCCATGAGTATCGTTGTACAATCTGAGCCTGGATCTTTTGAGGAAGCCGTAAAGCATCAAGTCTGGAAGGATGCTATGCACGAAGAGTATGAGTCCATAATGAAGAATGATGTCTGGGATGTGGTTCCAAGACTGAAGGACAAAGCAGTTGTCACCTCGAAATGGCTCTACAAGATCAAGCATGGATCTGATGGAAGTGCTAAAAAGTTCAAGGCAAGATTCGTTGCCCATGGCTTCTCTCAAAAGGAAGGCATAGATTATGATGACATATTTGCACCTGTGGCCCGATACACCACCATTCGATCTATTATAGCCCTTGCTGCTACGCAAGGATGGAGTCTTCATCAGATGGATGTGAAGACCGTATTTCTGCATGGTGCGATAAAGGAAGAGATATATGTGGAGCAACCTCTGGGGTTGGAAGTCCAGGATCGGGACACCCATGTTTGTAGGTTGAAGAAAGCCCTCTATGGGCTGAAACAAGCACCCTGAGCTTGGTACGAGAGGATAGATAGCCACCTGATGAAGCTGGGCTTCACTCGTAGTATTGCTGATCTGAACCTTCACTGCAAGGTTAATAGAAAGAAGCCTCTCACTCTGGTGCTATATGTGGATGACCTCTTCCTGACAGGTGCTGACCCTCTCATTCATCAGTGCAAGAGGGAGCTCGCTGCTGAGTTCGAGATGAAGGACCTAGGACGAATGTCTAGGCCTGAAGGTCTAGCAGAGACCTGGCAAGATTTTCCTTTCTCAAGGAAAATACATTGTGAAGCTTCTGGAAAAACTTGGTATGGTGGACTGTAAATCCGTGTTGACACCGATGAAGCTCAACTTCAAGAAGTTGAGTGGCAGCGCTGCTGGCCTATGTTATCAAATCCTATTGAGTATCGCCAACTTGTAGGGGCCCTGATGTTCTTAGTGAGCACCTGTTCGGACGTATGTTGTGCAGTGAACACTTTGAGTCAACACATGGTTGATCATAACATTCATTGGGTTGGTGCCAAGAAACTCTTGAGATATCTCTGTGGCATGATAGACCATGGGCTGAGATGCATTGTCGGGAGCATAACACTCCATGGATATACTGATGTCGATTGGGCTGGCAGTGTGGTGGATCACAAGGGCGCATCTAGATGCTACTTCACATGTAGATTTTCTTCGGGCAGGAAACTGAAGTCGGTAGGCTTGAGCACCATTGAGGCCGAATACATTGCAACATGTATGGACTGTGGTGAAGTCACTTGGTTGCGAAAGCTCTTCAGTGAGTTGTTCGAGCATGTGCTAGATGCCACTATTATCCTTTGTGATAACTTGAGGGGGATTCGTTTGTCATAGAATCCCGTGTTCCACGAACGATCCAAGCATGTTAATGGCTGGTACCACTTTATTCGGGATATGGTACAGCGAGGCGCCGTAAGGCTCGATCATATAGGAACTGATGAGCAGGTCGTGGATATTCTCACAATGCCCTTGGGGAAGGTCATGTTCCTAACCTTCCGTGAGAATCTTGGAATCGTGGAACGACCCTATTCTGAGGGTCCTATTGGACGATGAGCTCTGGGAGCTCTAGGGGGCCTTGGGGATAGTTCCTCGGAGCTATAAGCACACACGGGGCTAAGCTTGCCGAACCTTGTGGTGCTTCTGCCCCATCGTTATGATGATTGAGTTGGTTCGCTTCTCATGATTTGTGCCTCGTATGCATCCTACCCATTGAGTTCCGGACTCATGGGAAGTACCTCTCATTTGGCCAATGAGGTGGGAAAAGCTAGAGACTAGTAGCAAAGTTTGATGGATGCATCAGAGATTGCTGTACTCTTTATCTAGGATGACACGTGTCCAACCACTTGATCTGGGATAATGTCTAGTGAGGTTTCGGACCTCCTACTGACTTCAGGTCAGATAATCCAACTTTGGGTTGGTACGTGATTCTTTGAGTCCATGTGAGGTTTCGGACCTCCTACTGACTGCGGGTTAGATAAACCAACTTCGGGTTGGGATGTGACTCTTTGAGTCCATGTGAGGTTTCGAACCTTCTATTGACTTTGGGTCAGATAAACCAACTTCGGGTTGGTATGTGACTCTTTGAGTCCATGTGAGGTTTTGGACCTCCAACTGACTTCGGGTCAGGTAAACCAACTTTGGGTTGGTATGAGACTCTTTATGAGTCCTGTTGAGGTCCTGTGATTTGGTAGATTGGCATACCAAATGACAAGGCAACATTAGAACCACTTTGGAATCCTAGGATCTAGCCCTCCTGGATTCAAAGAGGGATCTCTCTATATAAGTGTTTTCAAAAGATATTTCTTTATGCTTAGTTTATGATATTAGGCTAGTTATGAAGTACAAGGGGTTTGTTTTTGGTTTTGGTTGGGAATCATTAAATGAGAAGGTCATGTGAAGTGAAGGAGGAAATAAGTGGAAGGATGTTTCAGCATGGGAAGATAGGTCAAAAAACAGTGCTAAACCATTGGGCTATGGAGTCATAAAAGGGTTTACTTGCACAACAACTATTCAAGGGTTTTCATAGGGCAAGTCATCTATATCAGAAGATCTTTTATGTTGAGTTTGTGGTAGGGAACATTAAGAAGTGAGGTGAAAGAAGCAAACATAGAAGAAAACAAAGGGCAGCCTAAGATCAGGTAAGGACTTTTAACCTATCTTGCTTTTGACATGCACTTAGAAATAGAAAACATATAAGAAAACAAAGGCAGCCTAAGATCAGGTAAGGAATTTTAACCTATCCTGCTTTTGACATGCACCCAATGGAAAACATTTAAGATAAACATAAAAAGTATCCTAAGATCAAGTAAGGACTTTTAACCTACCTTGCTTTCGGCATACTCTTAAGGGAAATCTTCAAAATAGTTGTTTAAGACCAAACAAGGGACAGGGCTAACCATAAACTTCCTTGATTAGGACTCTACTTAGCATGCAGTGAAAACATCATTCAAGAACAACATCTCAAGTTCTACTCAGCAAGACATGGGCTCATCAACATTCCTTGACTGGTTATACTCTATTGAAATCATTCCCAAACACACATTTAGAAGAAAACATAAAGATAAAGCTTATCAATCAGAATTAGGGTACTTTAGAAGTAAATCCTAACCTATATTTTACTGCTCTTTATTAGAGAATATGAACAAAGTGGAAACATAAGGAGGATAACAATAACGGTAAGAAAAACATCACCAATGATTTAGATCAGGATCTAGTGAATCTGCTTGTATATTGATGTGCAAAACCAGTTACATACTTCAAATCCAATAGCTTTTACAGTCCAATTCTTCTCTTCCCAGCCTACTATATTACAACTACTCAGCAACTCTTACTCAATAACAGTTCAAACAATTAACAATTTTCCAACCCATTACAATGAATTTTCTATGAATACATATAGGTGCCAAGAGGAAGGGTGCTGCAGAAATGGCAATAAATATTAATTAAGACAGAGTGGGAGAGGTATTTGAATGCCCATTCTGGTTAATGACCATAGCGTTAACTGATTGTACCATTTTAGTAGTTTTTCCTGTCTTTGAGGCATATCTGGTAGGCGGGTAATAACTCCAAAGTGTGTTCTTTGAAACTAACTGTAGCCGAAGTACTCTGTTTGACCTTTGTGACAAGTAACTTTCATATTTCGGTTCTGAGGCCTCCCATGACTGTGTAATAACTGCGCTGATAGTTTTAATGAGGTTTTGTTATCAGGATGGCTATCACGGTGTTTTTGAAAGGTAAAGCAGACCGTAGGTGTCCTTTTTGATTTTTGGAGGAGTAACTGCTTCAGTGATTTGGCATTTGAAGCCATCTTTCTGCTGATTTGTTTGATTAAGTCATTAAAACTTTGATTTAGGCCTTTGATATGTGCTTTAGGCTTCATTAGGCCTTCTCAGATCATCTTTGGTCTTCGTCTGATTGCTTTGTACTGGTGGCTGCGCTGGAGGGTTTGATTGAAAAGTTGATATCATGATTTATTGACTAAAACGTGAAAATCATCTCCTTTGTCCCTTTTCTGCATTAGTTAGGCCACAGAGGATCGTCACCCTCGGCCTCTGTCAACATTTCTTGACTGTGGAACAGCTTTTACGAACAATCGCCATTAAACCTGCACAAAACAATAAACCATTATAAAATCTTGCGTTTCTTAGGTTTAACTGCGAATAGAGGGCTCAACGGAGGTGGAGGAGCGATGCAGAGGAGGAGAAATGCATGCGGAGATTTCAAAATTTGCATTGGCGCGAGGAATTGGAAAGCGGTATTGGAAAACCGGCGGCGGTTTTCGCGTGAGGTGAAGGCGGTAAGCGGTTTGGGACCGATCGAACGCGATACGATCTGGTGGCTGACGCGTGTCCTCTTAAAACCACCTATTTCGCGTTCAAAATATACTATGGATAGGTTGGGTGCAATGGACGCGAAATGGAATGCTGACTGTTGGATCGTGAGGATCAACGGTGGAGATTGAACAGGAGCATGATGAAAAGGCCCAGCGCGTTCAGGTGGGACCGGCGGGATTATAAGGGATATTGGAAGAAAATAGGTATAGCGGGGGCACTTGAGGTACGGACGAGTTTGCGGGTCGGGTGCCCCCGTAATAAATCTCAACTGTTGGATGAAGATCTTCCACAGTCAACTAAGTCAACTGCAGGGGCACTAGGGAGTACAGGTCACTTTGGTCGGGTGCCCCCGTAGTGAACCTGCGTCGTTGATCTGGGTTAAAATGGACAGTTGGATTAACTTCGGCGGATCGGCGATCGGCGGAGAAGGGGATCCGGGAAGGAGGTTTTTGGAACTGCGATGTGCCGATGGGAGAGGCAAATGCGATGGACGGAGGACCATCGGATCAGGATCGAGATCGATGGTGGAGACGCGATCGGAGCTTCGCATATCGGCGATCCAGGCAGGCGGGATGAGGAATTGTGGAAGGAGCGATTGTGATGTGCCGATGCGATGGAGGGGAGCGCAGACCGTCCGATCTGAGGGAGATCAACGGTTGGGATCTTATCGGCAGGGGATTCCATCGGAGGGGGAGATCATCAGCGAGGGAGATGTGATGCGCTGATGCGATGTGTGATAGCCGTCGGATGGTTGCGATCAACGGCTGCGATTTTCTCGAGGGATCGGCCATCGGCGGAAGGAAATGCAAGGGGGAGGAGGAAACGGGGAATTGCGATGCGCCGATGTGATGGAAAGCGGAGAAAAGTAAAAAGCGAGAGCCGTCGAATCTTGGGGGAAATGGGCGGTCCAGATCTTATCGAAGGATCGGCCATCGGAAGAAAAAAGGGAAAGGGAAGCAGGACCGGGGAAGGGCGATTTGCGATGGGCGATTTGCCGATGGCCGTTGGATCTGGCGGAGGATTGACGGTTGGGATCAAATCAGGGAATCGGCCATCGGCGGGAAGGCTTTGGCAAGTGCCGAATGGGAGGAATCTTGGCGGATGCGATGGAGTGAGGACCGTTGGATCTGCGAGATCAATGGCTCAGATCCCATCGGCGTTGAAACCATCGCGCGGAGGAAATATGAAGAAACAAAGGAAAAAGGGGGGGAGCAAAGTCTGATAGCGCGAAAGGGGCTAAAGAATTAAGACGATAGTCGCGGGTCCCGGTTATATGGAGGTAGGGGTTGAGAACTTAAGCCCGCAGGGGCTTAAGTCGGACTTAATGAAAAAAGTTGGTTTTTAGGCCGAAATGAAGGTTTTTGAGGGTTTTCAGTGGTTCCGATAGAGTTAAAAAAGTGATTTTAAACCAAATAAAGGGGATTTATAAGGTCTAAAAGGGATGTTTGAGGAAATGGAGGGATTTTTAATAGGAAGATGGGAATGAAAGAGGGTTTCAGAGCAGTTTTCTTCAAGACAACAACAGGGCTTTGTGAAGATGGATCCCTTGGACAAATGGACATAGCAAGGCTTCAAGAAGTCACAGATTTGCTTGAAATTTGTTTCTTGAAGACTAATAGACCTGTTTTAGCCATCATAGTATATGAAAAATTTATAGATGGCTAACAAGTCCTATAGAGGTTTCGGACCTCTGGGCTGAATCTGTCAGCTGGGAATGATGTCTTTGTGACTAACCCACTTCTGTTCTGAAACAAAAAGGTCAGCAAAGCAAGTTACGGCGGGATGACGCATGATGTTTGATTGCATAGGTGGATGGAGTTCTCCCTAGTTGAGAGGGAGTGTTAAAATTGGACAACTAGGTCCAAAATCCATGTTGTGATGCTCAAATGAAGATACCAATATTTTTATTGGGTTCCTCTTTCGGAGAGGTGCAAGATCGATCTAAAGATCATCTTGATCCAATGAGTAGAACATTTATTTTGAATTTATTTTTAATACTTTCAAAATATGTGCAGGTCGACCTTAAGGTTTTACATCCCCAACAAATGTGTCATACACCCTCAGTGATTGATATAAATAGAGTCAACGTTGGAGGACATTTCACTCATCTCCTCATCACACATATTTCTCTCTCCACTTCTGATTGGTTCGAGCTCCAAGGAGGCAAATCTGCGGTTCACACGTAAGAGAAGGACGAACATTGTTTTTGCTGCAGCTAGGGTTTTACCACAGGTTTGACCAGCGTTGACTTTGGTCAACGCATGGTCCAAAGGAGTTGATTTTTGGCATAGACTTCGATTTATGCAGTCCGTACATTTTGGCACAAGAACCGAGGTCAAAGGTTGACCAAAGACCGAGCTGCATTGACTTTTACTTGCTGCTGTTCTACGTTGACTTTTTTAGGCAGCGTTGACTTTTCTGGGGTTGACTTTGAGTTGACCGTTTGGCTGTTTTGAGGGTTGTTGTGACACATACTGGGCTGGTTGACCAAGGAGACTTTGTTGGTTGAAGCATCTTGCTGATCGCCGTAACGCAACAACAAATATATATTTTTCTGGCTTGTCTTCTGTTGATCCACTGGTATGTTCTATCAACATTTTACTTAATGATTTATGTGATTGCTGTCTAGTACTGAAGAGAAAGTAAAGTTGCATCAAGCATAGAACATCTACACAAATTTACAGCAATCTTGTCATCCAATACCATCATGCACTATCATATACCACCATGCAATCCTATGTCATCCTGTTGTCTCTGCTTTGCTGGCTCTGCTCTGCTATAATAAGAAAATATGATCGAGAGTGAGTCACAAGGATTTTGCCACTCCCCACTGACCCGAAGTCAGTTTATAGGTAAAATCCTCAACCAGACTCAAGAGTGAGTCACATACTAACCTGATGTCAATTTAGAGGTAAGAACCTCAATCAGACTTGATGCCAGATCAAGTTGTTAGACACATCCCATCCTAGACATAGAGAGTACGACAATACCCGATCCGTCCATCAGTAATGCTATTGGTCTCTATCCTAATTTCCCAACTCATTGGCCAAATGAGAGGTACTTCCCATGAGTCTTGGACTACATGGCTAGGATGTATGCGGGGCATAGATCAAAGATTGGGTGAACTAGCTCAATATCATAACGGTGGGGAAAGAGCACACCAACAAGGTAAGGTGAACCTAGCCCTGTGGTTTTTTATATCTCCAAGTAGCTATTCCCAAGCCCCCTAGAGCTCCTAGAGCTCATAGTCCAACTCAAGCAAGACCCTCATAATAGGGTCTGTCCACGATACCAAGCTTCTCACGGAAGGTTAAGAATTTGACCTTCCCCAGGGGCTTCGTGAGAATATTTGCGACCTGCTCATCAGCCCCAATGTGATGTAGCCTTATGACGCCTCGCTATACCATGTCTCGGACAAAGTGGTACCTGATATCAGTATGCTTGGATTGGTTGTGGAACACGGAATTCTTAGAAAGACGAATCCCACTTTGGTTGTTGCAAAGGATCACAGTGGTATCCAACACATGCCCAAATAACTCACTAAAGAGCTTTCTCAACCAAACAACTTGACAATAGGCCATATTTGCTGCAATGTATTCGGCCTCAGCGGTGCTCAAAGCAATCGATTTCTGCTTCCTGCTCATCCAGGAGATCGAAGCAAAACCTAGGGTGAAGCAACATCCAGATGTGCTTTTACGATCCACCACACTACCTGCCAAATCGACATTGGTATATCCATGGAGCCTCATACTCCTGGCAGTGTATCTCAGCCCATGGTTGATTGTGCCCTGGAGATATCTCAAGAGATTCTTGGCACCAATCCAGTGAATGTGATGAGGCTCGACCATGTATTGACTCAACGTGTTCACTGCCAAACATATGTTCGGATGTGAGTTCACTAAGAACATCAAGGCCAACACGAGTTGACGATACTCAGTGGGATTTCCGAACTCGGGCCTAGCAACACTTCCACACAACTTCTTAAAATTGAGTTCCATAGGAGTAGTCACGAACTTGCAGTCCACCATCCCAAATCTCTCCAGCAACTTCACAATATATTTTCCTTGAGAAAGAAAAATCTCACATGGATTTTGCCAAACCTTCAGGCCTAGGAAATAATGCATCAGTCCTAGGTCCTTCATCTCGAACATAGAAGTTAGCTCCCTCTTACATTGATGAATGAGAGGGTCAACACATGTCAGGAAGAGATCATCCACATCGAGATCCAAAATGATAGGTTTGTCATTATCATCCTTAAAATAAAAGTTTGGATCAACATCACTTCGAGTAAAGCCCAACTTCATCAAGTAGCTATCGATCCTTTCATACCAAGCCCTAGGGGCTTGCTTCAACCCATAGAGGGCTTTCTTCAACCTGCATAGATGTGAGTCTCTATGTCGAACTTCGAACCCCGAAGGTTGTTCCACATAGACCTCTTCCTTGATTGAGACATGTAAGAAGGCAGTCTTCACATCCATCTGATGTAGACTCCATCCTTGCGATGTAGCAAGGGAAATGATCGATTAGATGGTGGTGTAGCGGGAAATAGGTGCAAATATTTCATCATAATCTATGACTTCCTTTTGAGAGAAGCCTCGCGCAACAAATCTTGCCTTGAACTTTTCAAGACTTCCATCGACTCCATGCCTGATCTCGTAGAGCCATTTCGATGTGACAACAGATTTGTCCTTCGGTCTAGGGACCACATCCCAGACATCATTTTTCATGATAGGCTAATATTCCGCGTGCATAGCATCCTTCTAAACTTGGTGCTTCATGGCTTCTTCAAATGTTCCAGGCTCAGATTGTACAATGGTGCTCATGGCTGCTAGGTACCCTTGGTACCTATTCAACTTCCTACTTTCACAGAATGTTCCCCTTGAGCAATATGTCTCTCGAAATCTTCGAGAGTGTCTCTAAGCCATGAGGGTCTTCTTTTATTTGAAGAATGTGGATCTATAGTATCCATCGGACCTTCAACAACGAGCATCGATTCATCCTTCGGTTCTTCTTGCCTTCCAGCTTCTTCTTCTTCTTTGTATTCCTTTGAGATAGGAAGATTTCTAACCTACTTGAGGGCAACATCTTCGTTGAAGGTGACATCATGGCATATCTCCACTTCTCTTTGACCAGGCGCATAGATTCTATATGCCTTCGAGGTTTCGCTGTGGCCCACAAACATTCCCTTCTTTCAAGAAGCATCCAACTTGCTTCTATTTTCTTTCAGCACATGAAAATAAACGAGATTTCCAAAAACTCTAAAATGAGAGACATCGGGCTTCTTACCAGAGAAGACTTCTTCAGGAGTTTTGGAGTCCAATGCAGAATGTGGGCATCTATTTTGAACATACACAACAGTGTTGGCAGCTTCTCCCCATAGGAACTTCGGAAGACCTTGGTCCTAAAGCATGGCATGGGAAACTTCCAAAATGGTTCTATTCTTCCTTTCGGCAACACTATTTTGTTCGGGAGTATACACAGTGGTGCTCTCCCTCTTAATGCCAGCTCCCTGCAATAGTCATTGAATTCATTTGCCTCATATTCGGTTCTATTATTGGTCCTCAAAATTTTGATCTTCTTCCTAGTTTGATTTTCAACTAAGGCCTTGAACGTCCGGAACCACTTGAATGCTTCGTCCTTTTTCTTCAAAATGTATATCCAAGTTTTACGGGATAAGTCATCTATAAAAGTGATATAATATAAGAAACCTCCCAAGGATATTATGGGAAACATACCAGATAGATCAAAATGAATCAATTGTTAAATGTCAGATGTCTTCATGACACTTGAGGGGAATGGTCCCCCTGTATGCTTTCCTTCGGTACAACCCTGACATACACCTTCGTGATCATCTTTGAAATTGGGCATCCCTGTCACTACCTTCCTGGCTTCGAGAAGGGCTTTGTAATGAAGGTGTGCAAACCTCCGATGCCATAGCTCGGATTGAAGAGTTCTGTCACATGTCATGGCCCCCAGCAAACTTCCTCTAACCTGATAGAGTGTGTTAACCTTGAACCCAAGAGTGAATGCTTCTTTGAAGTTCCTCTTCCAATTGCGTACCTTTCCATTGATGAATGCCACCTTGAATCCTTTTTATTCCATTATCGAGATAGACACTATATTTTTCAAGTTAGTTACGTAGAACACATCTTGCAAACGGAGGACTTGACCTTGATTTAGATGATGGGTCACAGTCCTTGTCCCTTTCACGAGATAGGTGGCATTGTCTCCAAGGATAATCTCCAAATTAGTATCCTTTTCAATCAAATTAGAGAGGGCTTCCTTATGTCCAGTGAAGTACCTCAAGGCACCACTATCAATCAACCAATTTTCCAGGGTGTCAGGAGGAGATGCAGCAGAGAGGGCAGATATAAGAATATATTCATTTTTCTTATTATCAAAAACATTGGATTCATCATACCTGGAGTTCCTTGACCTTTTGAAAGGTTGACCATTTCGATTCCCATTTCGATCAGAGGGAGCCCTCCTTTTTCCTTTGAACATGTTGTTCCTTTGATTCCCATTCCCCCTGAAGTTGTTGTCATTGTCATCATCTTTGGGAGAGTCCCTTTTATTGGAGCACTCTCTTGCATAGTGACCAAATTTGTTACAAGTGTAACAACTTCCTTTTCTTCCTTTGGCACCCGCTCTTCCATGATTTTGATTTCTCGGACCAGCATTATTCCTCTTCTTTACATCAACAGTGAAGGCAGTAGGGTCACTTCCATTCCCCTTAGAGGGATGGTCTCTCTCCATCATCCTTGTCTCCTCTTGAGTGCATCTCGTCAAAAATTCATCAAAATCAGGAATTATATAATTATTGAGAATAGTAGTATTGAATACATACCATGCCCGGGGAAGTCCTCTAACAGCAATGAGAGTGAGTTCTCGGTCAGCTATGGCCTCTCCAATAGCTAAGAGATCATTCTTGATTTCGGTGAGCCTCATGAAATATGATTGGGTGGATTCTCCCTTTTCCATCTTGATGTTCTTCAACTTGTTCTTCAAAAGTAGAATTTGATTAGCATTGCTAGCCCTGAACATGCTAACCAACTTATCATACATCTCCTTAGATGTTCCCAACTCGGAGATATAAGAAACCAAGTGCTCATGAATAGAATCCCTGATGATCTTTTTCGCCTTGACTTCCCCTTTCTTGTACTTTGTCTTAGTGGCAGCTAGTGCATTTGATGGAGGCTCAGTTATCTTTCCCTGCACATAATCCATAACATCATGTTCTTCTAATGTCAGATCCAAGGACATTTTCCAAGCATGATAATCAAACTTATTAGGCAGTTTGTCATTAGATTTGAAGTATGATAAGGAAGCCATTTATCCCGGTCCTTGTCTTTTCAACTTTGGTCATTTCTCTTCTCACTCTTGCTCGGGATTTTTCTTCACCTTATCTCTGATACCATGTTAATTTTAGTTAACCATGGTATGCTCTATGCTTAGAGCAGTTTACTTCAATCTTTCTTATTAGCCCAATTCAATTTCAGATTTGCAATCACATAACCATTGAAAGTAAATGTTGATAGGGCATAAAATAAATTGACAAAAGACAAGCCAAGACAAGAGAAACAAGAATTTATAATTGTTCTTATTCAGGAGAGGGAGAGAAAATGTATTTTATAGTAGTCAACAGGATGCCCTAGCCAGCAAACACTTTGCTGGTCAAACCAACCCTTCAACCTCCAATCAAGCTCAGTCAAACGTGGTCAAATTCGACCTTCAGTCAAAGTCACACTCTGCCCAAAACAGTTCACAAAACTGGTCAACGTGGAAGTCTAACTCTGCGATCAAAACAACAGGAAACACTGCAGTCAAAGTCAATGTTTGACCTTGATTTCTGTGCCTCCAGTTGCGGCCTCTCTAGATCGGATTTTCTGTCTTCAAAACGCAGTGAAATGGTGTATGTTGACCTAAGGTCAACACTGCCAGAAAAGCCCTAAAATAGTCCAAAAATGCAGCTTCCTGATTCACACTTGTGGAGGAGAGGGAGAAGCCTCTAAGGTTGTACGAACCAATCAGATGAGAGAGAGATGTGTGAAATGAGTGAATGATGAAATGAGCATCATGTCTCTCCTTTTTATATCCATGACTGTGGGTGTGTGAAACAACTTTTGGGGCTTGTGAGCCTACATTACAATTCTGGCCAACCATGAAAAATTGCACGTGTGGAAAAGTAAATTCAAAATACAACTTCTGCTCATCCAAACAAGATTATCTTTAGATCAATCTTGCACCTCTCCGAAAGAGGAATCCAACAAAAATATCATCTCCATCATATGAGTAGTGCAACATGGAGTTTGGCCCTAGTTGCCAAATTTAACAAATAACAATAGAAGTGGACTTAATGAAAACACAAGTTGGTCACGTTGCACAGCTAGTGCCTTCCATTGGTTGTTTTTCTTTGCTTGATGTGGCTACTAATTCAGGTTCCAATGGTGCTACCAAATTTGCATTGGGATCAACCCCCCTAACGCCATGTCAATATCAAAATCAACATCAAACTCAGGATCTTCAGTCTCCACCCATTATGATGTTGGATCAATATCATCCAACACAATGGGATCTAGATTGGGTCTTTTGTTCATCATTTGGTTGTGCCTTAGTCAAAGGTTATTGCATGAAGACAAATTCATTTAACCGTATTTGTTTCAAACAGATTCTCTTCTTTGTGTGTATGCACTCAAAAACAGTCCAATTGCGATCACAACGTGAAGCACTGCAAGTTTTGCTGAGGACTCTAACTGCAAACTTTTGCAATTGAGGACATTGGCTGCCAAATGACTCCCACCAATGTGTTGCAAAGAAAATACAGTAATTAGTAACTTAGTTCATTTCATTACTTCTTTACAGGCAATTTGAATTGTAAATTTGTAAACAATTGAACTTTAAAAGAAAAACAAATTGGATTGCTTACTTGGTTGATCCACATCTCTTGCCATCTTTGCCAAGTTTTTGGCAAAGGTACCTGCTGCCATACTTAAAAGAGTAAGTTGTCCATGTATTTCCAACTGGTTGGAATGGTTAGGGACCATGCACTCCAAGCAATCATATAATCCATCTCTGACTTCCCCAACCTGCAGATCTCCTAGCCGAACTTTATAATGATACTTTGGGTTAAAAAAATACCCAGCTACATGTATAGGACAATGGAGTTGACTGTTCCATCTGTTATCAATTATCTCCCAAATATGCCCATATTTAGCTAACTTATCCTTGTTAGTTTGCCATATTTTCTCCTCTGCCTGATCCATAGCCTCATAAATGTAGCCCATGGCCAAATTTTCCCCATCCACCATCTGTAGCACCTTAACAAGGGGCTTGATAATATTCACAAGCTCTTCAGAGCTTTTCCAAAAATAATTATCAAAAACTTTCTTTTTGGTGTCTTTGCCATCTTGTCTATGAGCCCACCGAGATGAAGTCTAATCATCAAAGGAAAACATTTTCAACAGGTTTTTTTTGTTGAGAATTGGGACATTGCAACGTAAGGAAGTGAGTTGCAAATCTCGTCTAACAAGCTCTTTGCCCCCAGTGTTTTTCCTCGTTAGGCTCAATACCCATGAGTGGTTGTAGATGTATTTTGTAATGCACTTGGCATGCTCTACAATGTTTTTCACCCACTTCACTTTGCCTATGTCTTCAAGCATGAGGTCTATGCAATGTGTAACACATGGAGTCCAAAATATGGTCTTATATTTGCACTCTAGCATCTTTCTAGCAAGAACATAGTTTTGAGGCATTATCTGTGATGACATGCACAACATTCTGTTCCCCCACTTGCTGAATAATGTCATCCAAAATTTCAAATAGAAGGGTTGCATCCTTCACCTTATTAGATGCATTAATTGATCTCAAAAACATGGTTCCTTGAGGGCAAGAAACATGGAAAGTAATGATAGTGCGGTTCTTTCCATTGCTCCATCCATCTGACATGATGGAACAACCTGTTTTGAGCCATGACTCTTTATACTCAACCAAATACTCATCAATGGAACAAATCTCTTTTTGCAAAAGAGCTCCCCTCAAGTCATGCATAGAAGGGCCTTTGAAGCCCTTTCTTGTAGCTATAACAATGTCTCGCATAGCTTGGTAATAAGGTGAGCAAGCAACACTAAATGGGATATCTACATCATACCACCATCTAGCAATGTATTGAAAAGAAGATTCTTTGCATTGTTTTTTCCAATGGTCATCCAAAGTGGGTTGACGTTGAGTTAGACTTGGCTGGGAGGAAGTGGGATTAGCAGAGGCAGTGGTGGAAGAGGATGAAAAACAACTCTGGATGTTCATCCTCTTTGAAATTTGTTCCTTTAGATTGTTGGCCTTGATGATAAGACCCAAGAGCAGGAGGAACGTAGTGAAAGGAGTCATTGGTGGAAGGTATAGAAGAGGAGTCTTGAATCTCAAAATAATCATACCCACTCTCTTTCATGGCTTGTAAAATTTCCTTCTTCCTTGCAACTTATTCTTGGATATCCTTCTCCCTAGCCTTATTCTCCTCAAACTTCTCAAATTTGGCAAGGTATTCTGCCCTAACAGGACCTATCACTTCCTTTTGTGCATCACATGGCTTTCCTTGGCCTCTTATCCTAGCGAAGTGTTGTTTCAACCTGAGAATACCTCCACCTCCAATAGATTTATTGCAAAATTTGCATATCATTTTTCCATCAATCACATCACAATGAGCCCATGCACTGTCCCTGGCTTTTGGAGACATGGTGTTTAGAAATATTTGAAATTTACAAAGAAATCTGCCAATTAAAAAAAATTGCAGCTAAGAAAAATGGAAAACCTAAGATAAGTTTTGGAAAAAAATGGGCATATTCAACCTATAAACTTTGATAGTATAGAACTAGAGATTTGATAACAATGTAGCATAAAACACAAAAAAATTAAATACATGGACAATAGTGAAATATGGATTTTTTAAAGTGAAAATCCTTACTTGGAAATACAAACTAGCTTCCTTAGCCTCCTCTTAAAGATGCCAACTCTATTAACAACTCCAAACTATCTCAAAAATAGTTCCATGTTAACCTCCAAGCCTCCAAGATGACTACAACAAAAACTCATCACTCTGCAAGCTCCCATTGAAACTCACAAAAACTCCAAATGAGATGTGTGAGGCAAATGAGAGGGGAGACCTCCTTTTATTGGCTTGGATGGAGTGTTTTTGGAGGGAAACAAGCCTTAATTTTCCTCCAAACCACCTCAGAAGCTTCCAAAAAACCGCCTGGTGGGTCCGCGGGCGACGTGGCAATTAACAGATCGATTTACCCATAAATTGGCGGATTCCGACATAAACTGGCCGATTATGCTCGATTTTTTCTGAAAAAAAGGCAAAATGGCCCCTCTGACCGGGTTTTTTGGCTGGTACAGATGGTTTAGCCAATGAAATGGATGGTTTGATCTAGTTCAGACAGGCCAGTTTTTAATACTAGGGTCATATCTAGTGTTGCAGTACATATATTTTGAGGCCAGATCTAGTTTGGTGCAACTCAGAGAGTTTTTTCTAGCATTCTTCCATTATTTGTATGGGCATGTAATATCATATTTATATTGATATAAATAAGTTGAGATTTGTTGCATTTGTCTCATATTGTAATTGCCGTGATTACTATTATTTTTTTCGGAGTTATAGTAAGTATTAATTTATGATTTTTCATGTTGGAAATTTCTCTAGTATAAATTGATACATTTTCATGCTATTTTTGGATTAAATATATGGCATAATTTTCTTTTTTGAAGAAAAAATCATGTAATATAACACAAATAATTAAGACGGGATATTACACTAGAAGTTAAGAGCAGGTTCCATGCTACACCAAGGAAATTCTATCTTATCACCGTTCAAATGATGGCCTTTAAATGAATGGTTACATAAATGCAATGATTTAAGTAGATAATATTGCAAGATCATTGATTGCATATCAGGCTTTAATACATACCCCTTCTGCTAGACTCCTTTTCAAGTTTCTCTAACTTGAATTTTGGTTTAATATGAGTTATTGAATCCAATAGCTCACGTTCGAGAAGAGTGCTCCTTCAAGTCTTAGATCCATGCTAACATACTGGTATTCTTAACATAGGCTTGAATGCTTTGTGGATGTACCTAAAAATAAGAACATCTTTCTCATGGACAAGAAATGCAACAGTTCTATGTTTTGGCTTTGAGATCATTATGATATACAATGAAAATGTCGTGTGTTAACCACTAAAGTTGCACCTGAAAATTTCGACTCTATGCCCGAGGATGTATTAGAGGCTTCATGTACCATCAGAGTTCATCATATCATCAGAGTTTTTCAACTCTACTTCTTCTCATCTTCTTTTTTTGTACCCAGATTCCACAAGCCCTGTGGAGATGATGTAAAGTGATGCTAGTATGATGAGTTGAGTCATGTAACAGGCCTAGGTAACTTAGGACATTGTCATTAAGTGAGTTTACTCTGGGAGGTTTTTTTCACTTGGTTAATTATTATATCCTTACGGGGATTTAATAATTAATTGAGTTTTTTCCTCCAAACATACCCCAAAGCAGGAGTACGTTTTGAAGGTGAGGCCTTGGGTGAGTCCTAGTGTCTACAGTCATTGTATATTACCATACTAGATCACTCGTAAAATTTCGTAGAATTTGGTTAGGTCTAGGGGTCGGTGGAAATTTGAATAAAATCTGAATGTAATATGTAATAAGTGAATTTGTATGGGGTATGTGTGCTCAAAATTACACCTCTCACCCTCAAATTTCTACTATGACACACTTTGAGGGGTAAAAGAATAAGTTCTAAACCCTCAAAACCTACTTTTCCTAAGTCTAGCGGAAAATGTGGCAATAAATTGAGTCAACAATTAAATAAATGGAGAAAAATAAATATCCACACATGCTAAATGATGTGGAAATGAAGTGGAAATTTATCTAAAGGTCAAAGTTGAGTTACCAAGTGATGTGGACTCCACATAAGCCATAAATCAAGCAAATTGAATTTTTTGTGGAGAAGACGAGTTCTAGTGACAAGATCCATGATTTGAGGAAGTTAACTCGAGCTTCAAGGAGATATCATGAGTTTACTTGAGATTGGATTAGATTTCATTTGAGTGAGGTGGAGAGTGGTCTCCTACCACTTCACTTCACTCTCCCACATGTCCGCTCATCTAATTCGAACTCCCTCATCAAGGATTGCGTGTGCCTCTAAGGAAGAAATCAAGTTGCCACTTGGGAAATTCGAATTTGCATGAAGGAGCATTGGGATTGTCACCCATTTGTCTTGGGATTGTCACCATTTACCTTGGGATTGACTCCCAAACTTCTATATAATATAGCCATGGGCTCTCACTATAAAAAATCAATTTTTTACTAGCTATTGTGCTTGTGGAAGCACTGCTACTTTTTACATTTTTCAAGGATTGCAATAAAAAGACTTTGGGGATCCATTCATGGGTGTTCTTCCTTTGGAGCATGGTGCATTGTGAGCTATTAGTATAATCTCTTCTATTTATGCTTTGAGTTATTTCATTTTCCATATACTCTTGTAGACTTGCTAGTGCAAAGCTATCTTGCATTAACACTTGATTTGGAAGTAGGTTCTAGATGTTGGAAGTTCTTGTTTATTTTCAAATAAATTTTCAGAAGTTGCAATTCATTGTTTGCTTCTCTAAATCTATATGGACTAATGTGTGATTGGAGTATTGTAGAAGAATTGTTTTTGTTGGATCAAATGTTAGGGGAAGTCTTTGGGAGACCAACCTACTCTTGAAGCATCTTCAAAGGAAATCTCATTTATTGTTTGGATCTTCATAGTTCATCTTACGAAGAAGTGTTCTTGGAGGGTTTCGTTTGGACATAGCTTGTATACAAGAAAATATTTTATATTTAAATCTTTTCAAATAGTGCTTAATTGATTTTATATTAGCTATTTGAGAGCATTTTCTAAACTAAAGCAAGTGATGGTGTTCACTCCCATCACTTGATTTTGGTTTCTTGTACATTATTTGTATGATATTTATTTGTTTTACATATTCTCTCTACACTAATTGTGTCTTTGTTTTGCAGACCATAGTTGGAGTGTTGATAACAAGAGACTTGAGGAAAACTCTAGCTGCTTTCTTGTAGGACCTCTCAAGCCTTCAAAGTTCATCTCATAGGAGGCCATGGGCATTTGAGGAGGGCTACCATTGTGATGTTCATTTTTTTGGTGTTCCTTTTGAGATGGTTAGGATGGACTTTCAGAGTTGGGGGTAGACAGGTCATAGGTGCAGGTTGGCACCATTGGCGAGCCCATGGGGCTTTTGGAGGGGTTTTGAGGAGTTTTTATGGGGTCCGATGGCATTCACTTGGTATATTCCATCATCTGTACGATTTTCCTCTTGTTTCGTTCCATTCTGACAACTTTCAAAAAACAGAGTTATTAGTGGGCCTGACTCAATTAATTATGCTTAAGGTGGCATTTCAGGAGGAATACTTGGTAGAACACCTTAGTGTAATAGCTCGTTGGAACTAGAACGAGAATATATATAAGATGGGATTTTTAGAAGTGATTTTCAGTGGCCTGAGGAGACATGGTGGCCAATTTACCATTTTCCCACATCAAAAAGAATATTTTAATTAAGGGAAATGTGCTCAATGATTAAAATAATAATAAAATAGGAGCTTCTAGAGGAGTCCATCAGATCTATAAAAAGAGGAGGCCATTAGGGGACATCTTGGATTTGATATTTCTTCTTGCATGAAATGTTGGGAACCCGGTTCTCTACTTCCTTGGTAGCCACAGGACGGAAACCCTCGGGTGATTTAATGAGATTGGGCAAGTACCCATCTCCCCTTGGTGAATTCATCTTGAATTCACAGGAGAACTTAGCAGTGGCAATTCAGTTTAGTTTTGGTGGAGGGCCGTGCAACACTGGAGTAGATCTTTGAGGCCAGCTATATCTCAGATATATCGGCTATTTTGTTATTTCAGCATGTAAAACCCCCAATTTATATATTATAATAAAAGTTGAGATTATTTCTTCTCATTGTATGATTGAATTGCATGCATTTTGTTGTTCTATTTTACATGGCAATCTTTTGTTAATTGAACAATAATTTATGGTGAAATTTTTGTTAAGTTAAATTTCTGCAAAATCAGTCAACTATCCCGTTGGTATATTACAGTGGTATCAAAGCTGGTTTTTCCTGCCAGCCTGAGGGTTTTACTGCAGATCACATTCGTGGGTTATTTTCTGCCTAAGACAGGGACACTTCTTTTAAAGATAAATTTGTTGTTGAAGGCAAGAAAATCCTTGCTAGGCCAAATTGCTCACTCGTGAGAGTGAATTTCTCAGCATCCCTGAAGGACAAAATTAACATGTGAGTTTATTGTTAAAACAAAGGCTACTTCATGAAGGGGATAAAATTTAAATATTGAAGTTACGAGAGTCGAAATGGAAGACTTTTGATGCAACTGAGCATATAGACAACATTATCACAACAATCACTAAAGGCTGATTTCTTGTGTGAAGACTTCTGATGCAATTTGTGTGTAAAGACAACAAAAACAGAGTGTTAAATCAAAGCGACTGAGTAGTAACGAGAGTTTTCTCTACATGCACACGCTGGGTCAAGATTTACCTGTTTGTTGTGAGAAATGGCCGAGTTGGGCCGTGGGACATCACTCTCTAGGTTGGGTCGTCATTCTTGTAGAAAATTAGTGGAGCCAAGCTCTCTAGTTACAGATTGCACGAAGTAGAGCATAAATTTCCCTGCCACAGACAGAGGATCCGGATCTCGAATCCATGAGGCCGGATTCTTTTAGTAGAGCTTGTACACACCTGCAGGCTAATATGTTCAAATCGATCAAGAGATTGCCAGAAGGTGGGCTCGATTTTGCATGAACCGCTACACAATTTGAAGGATGTAAAAGATCAAGAGCCATGCCCATTTTCTTCTTCAGGCCAAATTTATTTGTTGTTGGGAAACATAGAGGGTCGAGCATGCTGAATTTTGGTCAAACAAGGAATCAAGCATAATTGTTGCTATCCACAGGGTGTTGATTGATCGTGGGTCAACTATTGCTATTGTGCGCACACCCTGCATGGATATCCAATGTAAAAAGGGATGCTGAAATTGCAGTGGGTATGCTAGCCGCTTAGGGAAAAATGCCTTGCGCTTTGTATTGAATGCAATCTAGTCAGTGTGATTTCTGGAAAAATCAAGTGCTAATGCAGAATCAAGAGTCAAAACATGGATGCAAATTTTGTAACCAATACATCCATCCATCTTTGTCCACATCCACCACATTAAAAATATTGTTCGCCACCTCTATGCCATTCATCGTGTCTGTGCCCCATACATAAAGAGAAGAAATGCAGCGCGTACACTAGTGTGTGGATCAGAGGTTAATTGGAAAAGACAATTCGTGTGATAGATCAAAGAACCTCTATGCACAATGGAGTGACAAAACAATTAGCATTGGCAGAACAAATGTTCATCGATACCTTGCAGCTGAAAGAGACTAAATGTCAGATTCTTGGTGCAGTATTGCTGACAATGTTTATTTCTTTAGTTGATAGTGTTTTGTAGGTGTTGGGTGATCAAATTATATAGTTAGGAGTAGGCAAACTGGCCATATTACGGAGAACGTGTCCCTACAGGATGTGAAACTGTGTTATGTAAATGCTCCTTGTGCATGATGAGGTGCGATGACACCAGAATTAGAGCTATATGCACGTTGAATCAATGAGTTGTTGTGTGATTGGTGAAATTGATGAACCGACATTTCTGTTGAGTGGCGCGACTTAGCATATTAGCGTGTGGGTATGTATCATCAGGCTATCTGCAGTGCATAATTTTAATGATGCTCATGGGTAGAATGTCTCGCATCTATTATAGTGGGACCAAGTTTGAAGGACTGGATTAGCAGAATTGGGACGCAGAGGTTGATGTTCACCCCTGTGCAGGACAACAACCCATTGTTCACACATTTCAGGTTGCATTGGATTCTATGGGAATGGCATGACTGTTGTTTCAAAAGTAGATAAGATGCTGATGGTATTATTCTATGAAACATTCACTGTGATGAAGTTCAGAGATCAAATATATTCGTAAGGGCACCCAACTGAACCATCTATTCCAGGGTCCTTTATCTTCTTTACCCTGTAAATTTTTGTGAAGTATTATATCATTTTTGCATCATGTTCATTATGATTGAGTCCTTAGAAGCCAACGTCCCTATTGAGGGAGTTGCTCATAGTTAAGAGCTATTTTTCTAAGGTTATGTTGACATATTGGGTTGAGTTCTTATGGTGTGCTAGGGTTTATATAGTCATGCTGTTGATGAAGAGTCACTATTTGTATGGCTGTATGCTCTTGATGTAATGTGTTGATGATATGTTGTGTTGAGGTTGTACAGGAGGTGACTGTTGTTAGGTATGATGGTGTCATTTAAAGAACAAAGTATTGTATCTTACTGTTGGCTGGTGTATAAGGAAGTGAAGTATATTTTGTGTGCGTGAGTCAAGGTGTAGGACTCAGGTCATTCTTTTTGTCAATGTCTTGTTGAGTCATATATTGTTGAAGTTTGAGTAGAGTCTTGACTATGAGGTCAGATTTATGTTACTGATGTGAGAAATATACATATTGAGTCAGCTGGTCACTATTGCAATCTTGTAAATGTCAGCTTAATGTATTTGACTTCATTAGAAAAAATCATGGATCAAACCTTCATAAAATCCCTTAATAAACTAGCCGCAACAGTCAACAAAACCCTTTCCAAGGGAATACTTTCCATGCTACAACAAGAGAAACACAAAGAGAACATGAGAGGGGATACAAAATCTTTACAATTGGGACAAATTTGAGATGCATGGGGGTTGCAACAAAAGCCCTTCTCAAAATAGAAGAACTTGCTTCACTACTCTCCAAGGTACATCAATCAGATGGAAATAACTTGATTTGGGATCTAAAACCTGTTGATTTTTGGGTAGCATCAAATGTGCTCTAGCTCCGAAACTTTGTGGAGGGGCTAGAAGTTAGAACACATGAGATCTCCAAAGCCGAGCAATCGTTTGGAGGAATTCCACCTAGAGCTTAAGTTATTCAAACATTTAATTATTTTAATGGGGACCCTAAGTCTAACTTAGGGAAATTAACTAATTAAAGTGAATTAATTTAAACATGTGGGTGAGAATGTTCTTGGTGATGAGGATCAAGTCTTTTTTAATCTTAGTCGTTGATTAGAGATTAGATCACAACCATTGATTCATCAAGTGGAAAAGTATTAAAGGAAGGCTTGGGGTCAGTTGGAGAACACACACAGAGTGACAATGCTTGAGCTAGTCGACTTTTAAGGTGCGCTTTGCTGAGAATTTCGGGGTGAGCTTGCAGTGTAGCGAGGGGCAGTTCGGCAGCAGCATTTTCATCCAAGGCCGAGAATACAATAACATAGATGCAGATCAACACCAGAGAGGCAGCGCAGGCCTAGGGGGGGTGACACATAGCCAGCAGGGCTCACACAAAGGGACGCAGAGCCAGAGAGGGTGAAGCAGTGATTCAGAGAGTTGTGCTGGGGTTTTTGTGGGGCATATCGGGCAACCATCTAGCGTTTTGATTTCTGAGCCAGGAAGGCTCACAGAGAGGGTGACGTAGCTCTTAGAGAAGATGACGCATTCCAGCTTGTTGTAGCCATCACTCAGCAGCACTTGGAGACTGCGTAGTCACATGTGGGGTTTCTTCATTCAGTTGCTGGATCAACCATAATATCTGTCTCCGGAAAGGGGTACTTTTGCCGAGGATTTTCTCTGTTGGGTGAGCCATATTGGCACCCTAGTTTGTATTCAAAAATCTGCCTAATAATAAAACTCTCAAGAGTTGCTACACCAGTTTTCCTACATTGGGTTTTTTCGAGGACATTTGTTCCAAAAATTTGTGTGTCCTTTGTCTGCATGGTTGGTTATTCTTCAATACTTGATCTGTATAGTTGTGTAGGCTGCAGTGTATTTACTTCAACGTTTTCATGAATTATTCAGAAAATAACTTGTTAAGTTAAATAAACAAGTAGGAAAAGTAAATCAGATTTATTGCAGTAGGATTTATGGTTAGAGAATTCAGAAATTTTCACAAAACCAACCATGCTTACTGTCACACAGCATAATTTTTTGGAGCATTCTTGTATAGGAGTCAAAATTTTAGTTGCCTCTTGTCTTAGTAGTATCATGATGCTGACCGCACCTATAGCTACTTACAGTGATGACATTATGAGGAGCGTCTTCAGACTGATAGTGGAGATCTTTCAAGATTTGGATAACAGTAAGGGTCCTACATTTGGGAAGAAGCTTGAGATTCTAGAAATCATGGCCCTGGTTAGATCTTATGACCTCATGTTTGACTTGGAGTGTGACGATTTGATCCTATAGATGTTCCAATGCTTCTTCAACATTAAGAGACATCATCCTGACATAGTCATAACACACATGCAATCCATTTTGTCCTCATGTATGAGAGGCCATGATGCCATTTGTAGGAGGCTGCAGTCTAGGTTGTTGGCCATTTGGAGGGAGGAACAATTGATGACCATCTCCCTAGAGTGCCTTCCCTCCTTTGGGTCCTCCTTAGATTCGGGACATCAAAGAGGATATATATAATCTATATATTTAGGTTAATTGGACCTCACCCCCAACAAGCTTGGGATTGGAGATGTCTTTCTACTTAGAGAACCTTTTGGAGTTGTAGGATGCTATAATTATTCGCCTCCATACACGTATACACATTTGATGCATTCACTCAGGATCCCATTGGAATAGCTGCGGGTTGGTTCTCATTGACTCTGAGTGGAGATTGATCACCATATCCCATGTTCTGATAAGACTTTCCAAATGTGCCACCTACAGGAGGGGCAAAGACAGGGATGCATCTTATTTTTCGGTGCCTCGTATACTATGAGATCAAAAAATGTTATTACTGCCTCTACAGGGATTCAGGGGGTTCCCTCTCTACTTTCTTTCGATACCAGGATTAGAGGTGTGTAGCTCTTTTCATTAGGGATATTTTTAGTCACAATTATCACCTTTTGCACACCCCACACCACCCCCACCTTAGACGGACATAAGGATCACCTCATACTTTGATGCCCTTTTACCAAATTGGAGCAATAAGCGATAAGTTGAGCTCTAGAGTACTTTAGACCATAGAGTGGTGAGACCTCGGGTCTCCTCTCAGCTTCCACCTCGGGAGATTGACAAATATGTTTGAGACTGGTTCGGAGATGCAAGACCATACATTTGATCACACATCCTCATAGTGACAAAGGGTTCAGCTCTATATGGATCCAAAGCAGGGAACCTATCACCTGTTGGATTGCGTCCCAAACTTAGAGAACCAGTCAAAGTTCTATCTAGAGTTTCTTTCCTTCAACCTTGGATGGTAGGAGAGCCGAGCTTCCTTGTTCTTACATCGCCCTAGGATCTTATAATTGGATCTCCCTAACGTACTCAAGGACTTTGACAGAAAACCAATGTGACCCCCATCACCCCCCTCATCATTGGTCATCAACTCTAGGAGACCTTGACCTCATTGGCTTCATCTTCAGATATTTCTCTCTCTCCTTCTTGGGTAGCATTGATTTGTCTAACTCCTACCTTGGAGACTCTAACTTTGTATCACTGCACCTATGATGGTGTTATATACACTTTATTTTTGGTCTTAGCTAGACTTAGTGCTTAGCCTTGTAAAATATTTACCTAGATTGTACTTTCAGTTTTCTTGTATATTTCTTTCTCTAATGATATAGGAGCTTCTTTTGCACTCCCACGTATTCACACTGGAGATTTCCTTTAGTCCCATTGACCTACTTTTGTGATAATTTGTTGGACATTAATAAAATTAGCTAATCCTATCTTATTTTACACACATTTGGATTTCATGTTCTAGTTTTTTTTGGGTTTGTTTCTAAAATGCACCCTAGCCATTCTAATTGCCAGGGAAGTGTATTATCTAGTTGTTGGATGCACTGAAACCATAAATCATCATTCTGGTGCTTTTCCAAAGGTGGAGTAGTACCAAATTGAGAGTTATAAGTGAGCAGATTCGCACTGAGTGGATTTGATTCTCCATGTCCATCAACCCAAGCCAATTCCATTGTGGTTTCTTCACCCCAAGGAGCTGCATCTAGTATTGTTGGTTTCCATAAATGAGTGTAATTTTCCTTACTAAAGAGAGGATAAGTAATACTTAGGTGAGGTTGGTCGACTTCCAATGGTCTAGCTAGCTCCCACTAGGTTTGTAGCATGTTGATAAAATCTCGAACTTTCTCATCATGCACTTATACTCCGCTCCTTGCAGCACTAACTTCTCAAAGTGATATTATGCCATAACATTGTTGTGAGTATTATAACAAGAAAAAGGATGCATCACGGAGGATACAGTGAGATTGGCCATGATTTTGTGTTGGATAAATGGAGAGTTATTTTGTCCATCTAGTCTTGGAGCTTTTTTGTAAAATCCCAAAATGGGGAAGCAGCAATACATGAACACAAAACTGGAAATAGCAGTGAATAACATCATACCAAAATGTATGGAAACCATGGAGCCATTTTATTATGTAAATCAGCAGCAAATAAGTACAATAGAAGTGGGCACAACTCAAATAATCAAGGCAAACAAGCCTCCCATGAATACATATGCCAAAAGTGAAATGCTGCTATATTGCAGAATGCTCATGAACAAGTACAACGCAGTCATAGATGGTACACTGCTACTGGAAATGTGAAATAACATAAATCTGCAAATAGATGGCTCATACAATGTCGAGAGTGAAGATCTAAACCCCCAAAGACAATTCCAAGGCAATCCAGAAAAGATTTCCTCAAATATGCAAAAGTACAAAAATGCCGAAGTTGCAGTCCTAGGACTGAATGGTAGCTGCAACTCAAGAACTGGATGGAGATGGTTGAATATGTTGTACAAGATGAATAAACCTCCTCCAATGGATCTTCCAAGTGAAAGGCTGATCTTAACACTGAAGAACTCACCCTCCAACAATCACTGCAAACCTTCACTGCAAATGCTCACTGAAAATAACGCAGTCAAGGAGAGGGATTGTGCTGTGGGAGATAGAAAATGTATTGGCCAAGTGCCAAGTGCCAAGATCTGAAATCTGCTCCAAAGGCTTCCTCACTGATCTCCCAAAGGAAAGAAAGCTTTCTCCTCTGAAAAATAAGCTCCGGAAGTGGTGTTGTGAAACCTCCACTGCAACACCCTGCAACACAACGTTATACTTTGCAGAAATAACGCTGTAGCTGAAGGAGGTGGCTTGGCCTTAAGCCTGAATGTGGAGAAATGAAGTGCAAGCTCCCTCAAGAGGCCTCTCAAGAAAGGAGACGGGATTCCCACTCGGGAACACCCGGTGCTAAGCAGCACAGCAATCTCAACTAAACAGCTGAAGAAAGCACAAAGTCATACATACCACAAATTCAATAATCAATAACCTGTCTTGCTATGGCTGCCTTGCCCTCCTTTTATACACATGGAAGCCCTCTCACCTTGGGTCCCACTCATTAGGGTTTCCTTCACCAAGGAATCTTCCTCCCACTATCTCTGCGCTGTCTCCAAAGATGATCTCTACCTCTTATCTGTTAGGTCCCTATATCACTAGTATAGTCCCTTATTATTGTTAGTGTAAACCCCTTATTGTTATTATTGTACCCTTGTAACCCCCATTTTGTTATTATTGTGCCCTTAAATTATTATTGTTAGGTCGGCTAGGATTACATTGTGGCCCACTAGGATTACATTATGGCCCCATGGACTCCTATATAGAGAAAGGAGGTTTTGTAAATTGTATCATCCAAGAATTGTTCATTCATGTAATGTATTGGAGGTTGCCCCCTCGAAGTGGCTTATTTCTAAGGCGTTGATATCTCTTTTCTTCTCTTTTTGGAGCTGGTTTCCCAACATTTGGTATCAGAGATTTGGATTTTAGGGTTTCGCTGCTCCAAACAGATCATCGTGGCATTTTTGCTATAACTTTTTTTCTACGAAGTTTCAGAAGCTGAAATTTTTAGGGTGCGAAGCCGAAATCTTGAGGAAGATTGTCTAAAAATTTCAGAGCTTGGTTTGCAATATTTTCGAAGATATGATCTGTGGAAGTTGGGTCTTTTTTCAGGCTCCTAAACAGGTCATCGTGGCATTTGCGCTATAATTTTTTTTCTACTGAGGTTCAGAATCTGAAATTTTTATGGTGCGAAGCTGAAATCCTAAGGAAACTCGTCAAAAAATTTCAGAGCTTGGTTCGCAATATTTTTGGAGATATGATCTGTGGAAGGTAGTGCTTTTTCAAGCTCCCGAATTTCATCTCAAAAAGGTGATCGTGGGAAAATTTCAATAACTCTCTCTCTGAGCATTGGATTGGAGTGCCGTAAAAAGTGATCGCAAGTACACGGACTGTAGTTTCTTGGCTATCAATTTCAGAGGCGAAGGACGAAACAATGACACGTGGCAAGTCGTACAAATTCGCTATACTGAACCAGTCCATAATTAGGTCATTGTGGGAGATTGGACATAACTCTGTCTTGGATAATCCAAATCAAGTCAGACCTGTGGCATTCAAAAGAGAATTCAGAGGGCTACTTCAGTGCTAAATTTCAGATATTGAAGAGCCGCAATCACAGAGATAATACAATTTCAATATCGAGCTCCTCAAAAGCAAGTAAAAGGTGTGTATTTTTTTTCCGAATTGCATAAGTCTTGTTTGAAGAATCAAGTTGAATTGATTGCAAGGGCATATTGTAGAATAGATATCAGTATTGGATTATAAAATGGCCCCTATAAAGAATTCAACACCCATTAAGCCTTTGGAAAGCTCTACTATGTCTCATGAAGACGAAGAATGGCAACATGACATATCAAAATTACAAGAGCAAGTGCAACAAATTTCGCTCTCGCAAAGAGCAACAAAAAATGACATGGAAGTTTTGGAGAAAGGCGTGGAATCTAAGATAGATGGCATGGAATCTAAGATTGATGGCATGGAGGCTGACATGGAATCTAAGATGGATGACATGGAAGCTAAGATCGATGAGAAAATGGAAAACATGAAGAATGTTCTAAAAGCAGACATGGAAGGTTTGACAAAGTTGATACAAGGAATGTTTCCTAATGGTGAAAAGATAGTAGAAGAACCTCATGATGAGAACAAAATAAATGTTAATCGTGATTTCATAAACTCTAATGTTGGCGGGAAGAACCACCATATTCCAAAAATGGATATGAGGAAGTTTCATGGAAAGGATCCTGTAACATGGATACTACAGATGGAGCAATATTTTGATCTCCATAACGTGCAAAACACACAAAAGGTACGCATTGCAACTTTACATTTAGAACAAAATACATTCGTATGGTATCGATGGCTTTGCTCCTGTAAAAAAATTGTCACTTGGTCAATTTTTACGGAAGAAATGATAGCACATTATGAGGATACAAAGAGCAACACCTTCTTTAGCCAATTGATAAATCTCAAACAAAAGGGTTTAGTGGGGCAGCACATTGAGGACTTCCAAAAAATGAATATAAGGGTAACTGATATTCCAGAGGAACACAGGATCGATCTCTTCATAGGCACTTTAAAGGATAACATCCAACATGAAGTTCGTGTTTTGGAACTGGATTCATTGGAGAAGGCATTCAGGTTGGCAAGAAAAGTTGAATGTAAAATAATGGAGACAAGGAAGCCTACCACTCAATTCTATAAAGAAGGAAGTGTTGCTACGTCTAGATTTCCACAACCTACAAGGTTGACACCACAACAATTGGAAGAAAAAGAGCAAAAGGGCTTTGCTACAGTTGTGATAGCAAATACACTAAAGGTCATAAGTGTGCTGAGAAGAAATTATTTTACATAGATTGTGAAGAGGAAGAAGAAAATGAACAAGAAGAGGATATACACCAGGAACCAGCCCTAGAAGACGAAGAAATGAATCCGACCATATCGTGTAATGCACTGGCAGGAATTACCACTCCTCAAACTCTCAAGATAGAAGGACAAATCAAGAAGAAAAAGGTAATAGTGTTGATTGATTCAGGTAGCACCCATAATTTTATTCATTGTAAGGTAGCCAAGGAATTAAATTGTTTCCTATACCCAGCACCAGAATGTCAAGTGATGGTTGCAAATGGAGGAACTATAAATTGCTCTGGAAAATGCAATAATATCAAGCTAACCATGGGGGAATATGTATTGACTAGTCCAATGCTTTCCATTCCTATGGGAGGTGCTGATGTTGTACTAGGAGTACAATGGTTACAATCTTTGGGGACGGTAGCTTTTAATTTTCAAGAACTTTTCTTGAAATTTTTTTCAGAAGGAAAGGAAGTTGAATTATGAGGTATTGTAGGGAAGCCAGGAAGGATAATAAGCTCTAATGTCATGACAAAGCTTCTAAAGAAAGAACAACGAGACGTAATTGCACAATTATGTTCACTAGAAGTTCCAACATCAAAATCATCTATTCTTGCAGATCTCCAACAAGTCTTGGACAATCATTCCAAGGTGTTTGAAACTCCCAAAGGACTCCCACCTATTCGTGATCATGATCATGCTATTCATTTGATTCCAGGAAGTGTTCCTCCAAACATCAGGCCTTATAGATATCCTTATTCATTTGATTCCAGGAAGTGTTCCTCCAAACATCAGGCCTTATAGATATCCTTATTCATTTGATTCCAGGAAGTGTTCCTCCAAACATCAGGCCTTATAGATATCCTTACATCCAAAAGAGCGAAATTGAACGTATGATTGCAGAAATGTTAGAGGCAGGTATAATTCAACCTAGTCAAAGTTCTTTCTCTGCTCCCGTAGTATTGGTACACAAGAAGGATGGATCATGGCGAATGTGTCTGGATTATAGGGAGCTCAATAAGCTCACCATTAAAGACAAATTTCCCATTCCTGTGATTGATGAATTATTGGATGAATTACATGGAGCAATTTATTTTACCAAGTTGGATCTTCGTTCAGGATATCATCAAATTAGAATGAAGATCGAAGATATTCCAAAAACAACATTTCGAACTCATGAGGGTCATTATGAATTTTTGGTCATGCCTTTTGGCCTTACCAATGCACCTTCTACATTTCAAGGGTTGATGAATTACATTTTCAAACCCTTCCTTAGAAAATTTGTTCTAGTATTTTTTGATGATATACTAATCTACAACAGGTCTTGGAAGGATCATGTTCAACATGTTGACAGGGTGCTCAAACTATTGCAGGAGAAACAATTATATGCAAAAACATCTAAATGTTTCTTTGGAGTACAAGAGGTGGAATATCTGGGTCATATTGTATCTCACGAGGGTGTTAAAGTAGACCCTAACAAAATTAAAGCTATTAAGGAATGGAAAGTCCCCACAACCATAAAGCAGTTGCGAGGATTTCTCGGGTTAACAGGGTATTATCGCAAGTTTGTTAAGAATTATGGGAGAATAGCAACATCTCTAACAACATTATTGAAGAAAGATGCATTTTCATGGACTCCTGAAGCAACTAAGGCCTTTGAACATCTTAAAGAGGCAATGTGCCTAGCACCGGTCTTAGCTACGCCAGACTTCACAAAAACCTTTATCGTGGAATGTGATGCCTCAGGAAATGGAATTGGTGTTGTTTTAATGCAGGAAGGAAGACCCATTGCTTTTGAAAGTCGTCCAATCAAAGGAAAGTATTTACAAAAACCTATTTATGAGAAGGAAATGTTAGCAATACCGCATGCACTAAAGAAATGGCGAACTTACCTAATGGGAAGACACTTCAAGGTAAAAACTGATCATGATAGTCTTAAACACTTTTTGGAACAAAGACTATCTTTAGAAGAGCAGCGAAAATGGGTCACAAAGATGTTGGGTTATGACTTTGAAATAATCTACAAAAAAAGAAAGCTTAATGTTGTTGCAGATGCACTCTCAAGAAAGAATGAAGAGGTGGAAGCATTGCTTTGTGCCATTTCTATTATCCAACCAGATTGGATAACCGAATCAAGAGATGAATGGAAGAAGGACAAAGATGTATGGACACTCATTCAAAATTTGCAGCAAGATCCTGGTACATCTGATACATTTAGTTGGAAAAATGATTCCTTATGGTACAAAGATCGCTTATATCTTTGTAAGAATTCCCAACTAAAACAAAATATTCTTCTGGAATTGCACACTTCTCCTTTAGGAGGACACTAAGGATTTTTAAAAACTTACCACAGGGTGAAGAAAGAATTTTTTTGGGATGGCCTTAAATCTGATATTCAAAAGTTTGTGGTGGAATGTTTGGTTTGCCAGCAGAATAAAGTGGAGACAATTAAGACCCCGGGACTTCTACAACCTTTACCCATTCCAAGTCAACGTTGGGAGGAGATTTCAATGGATTTTATCACAGGTTTACCTAAGTCCGAAGGAAAGAATGTCATCATGGTGGTAGTTGATAGACTTACCAAGTATGCACACCTTTGTGCATTATCTCATCCATTTAAAGCAAGTACAGTTGCTACTACATTTATGGACAGAATTCAAAAGCTACATGGAAGCCCAAGGGTTATTGTGAGCGACAGAGATCCCATTTTTACCGGAAATTTTTGGACGGAGTTATTTTCTTGTTTGGGTACTCAATTAGCTCATAGCTCATCTTATCATCCTCAATCTGATGGTCAAACCGAGATAGTAAATAAATGTTTGGAAGGATATCTTCGTTGTTTTGTATCTGATAAACAAACACAATGGGTCAAGTGGTTACCTCTCGCTGAATGGTGGTATAACACTTCCTTCCATACTGCAGCAAAAAAGACCCCATTTATGGCACTTTATGGATATCATCCACCGTCCATCACATCATCTTTAAGAGAAAATTCGAAGGTTCAAGCAGTGGAAGATCACATCGAGCATCAACAAGAAGTTCTCCAACTCTTAAAGGATAACCTGAATTTGGCACAAAATCGAATGAAACAACAGGCAGATCAACATCGCAGCGAGAGAAGTTTTGATGTAGGAGATTGGGTATTTTTACGGCTACAACCATACAAACAAATGTCCCTCAAGCAAGCCAAGAAGGATAATAAATTATCGCCAAAGTACTATGGTCCTTACAAGGTGTTGCAAAAGATTGGTACTATGGCATACAAATTGGAGCTTCCTGCTTCTTCGCGAGTGCATCCAGTTTCCCATGTTTCATGCTTAAAGAAGGTTATAGGTGAAAATCTTCCAGTTCAAACAATATTTCCAGAACTTGATGAGGAAGGAAAAATCATATTGGAACCTGAAGCGGTCACGGAAACAAGAACTCGACAACTATGGAATTGATCAATTTCAGAGTATCTCATCAAGTGGAAGAACTTACCCACTGAAGATTCTACATGGGAGGATGAGAATTTTATACAGAAGCACCCGGAGCTACTCAAGTGTTGAGGACAACACTTTTTTGAAGGAGAGGGGCATGTTAGGTCCCTATATCACTAGTATAGTCCCTTACTATTGTTAGTGTAACCCCCTTATTGTTATTATTGAACCCTTGTAACCCCCATTTTGTTATTATTGTGCCCTTAAATTATTATTGTTAGGTCGGCTAGGATTACATTGTGGCTCACTAGGATTACATTATGGCCCCATGGACTCCTATATATAGAAAGGAGGTTTTGTAAATTGTATCATCCAAGAATTGTTCATTCATGTAATGTATTGGAGGTTGCCCCCTCGAAGTGGCTTATTTCTAAGGTGTTGATATCTCTTTTCTTCTCTTTTTGGAGCTGGTTTCCCAACATTATCCAAGTGCTGTTGACTTGGTCAAACTTGACCTTGTTCACATGCAAATGTCCCTTTTCACACTTGAGGGTGTGAAATCCAGCTCCTATGATGATCCCTTTTCACATTATGAGGGATTTTATTCCTATTTCTGAAATGTATGGGCCTCCTTACCCATTTATTCATCTCCTAAGTGTAAATAGCAAAAATCAATATTCCAATTAGCTGCATGCTAATTTTGGAATATTACATTTTTGGAGTGTTTCTTTTTTCTCTATATTTCCAATGCTATAATTTCTCAAATTGATATTATGCCATAACATTTGTTGTAAGTATTATAACAATAAAAAAGATGCATCATGGAGGATATAGTGAGATTGGCCGTGATTTTGTGTTGGATAAATGGAGAGTTATTCTGTCCATCTAGTCTTGGAGCTTTTGGAGTGTTTCTTTTTTCTCTATATTTCCAATTCTTTTTATTTTTGAAAGATAAACAGAGATTGCATATTATCACGATGCCAGAAGGAGGTTTTTGCATTGAATTTGAGGAAGCCAGATCTGATTTTTAAGAGATTGTTTTTCCCTTTCTTCCTTCCATTTCTGTAAGTTGTTTCTCTTCTTTAGAGGGTTAAGCTGGGTATCTTTATTTTATGTGGAGTTTCCTTTTTCTTTCGAAGTTGATGTAAACTTTTCTAACTGTTGTCCTTTGTACACAGTTCTAGGCTAAGGAACTGTGTCAAAGCATCTAAAATATTGTTTGGTTTTTGTTTGGATGACTAATGTTTTAAACTGTTAAACAGATTAAAGTCTTAATTACTTCTAATATAATAAAAGGGTTGATTCCTCACCTTTAACAGAGTTAAGCTTTAAGTTGTTTTAAGAGATAAAATTTAAGATAATATATATGCTTCATTAAACATTCAAACTGAGCATTTAACTTGTCATACACAGATGATGCGTATAAAATCCTTTTACAGCCAAACAAAACATATTTAAAATAACAGGAAGCAACAATTAATTCATGTAGAGGAATTAACTAAAACAAACAGTTTGAGTTAATTAATCTCTATAATTGATTATAAATTTGCAGGGGGACTTCAAAAGATTAATACTTAATCTTATCTTACCCAGATTTCCTATTAGATTTAAACATGTGGAGAAATATATAAAATGGAACAATTAAGAAACTAGAAAAACTCACAGATAAACACAACCTCCTGTAAAATGAGTCCAAAATTCTTCTATTAATCTTCAAAATAGTTAAGGGAATTACAATCGTATTCAAAAGATTATCACAAGGGTTCAACCCTTCATACTTCGATTTACATAGTATTTATAGGTTTTCTTAAAAATATCTAGACTTAAAGTCAAAATTTATTACAAAATATCCAATCCAACTGATTTGGATTTTCTACAGAAATTAAACTAGAAGATAGGAAATTTGAACTAATTTTACATCTTGCACAAAACTCAAGGAAAATCGCTGATGACTGGAGCTGAAAAGTTGCTGTCTTGTTTTCGATTCCTGGAATTTTGTCCTTTGTTTCTGAAAATCTGCATCTTGTTGTTGAAACATCTGCTTCCTTGTCAGTCGATTAGCTCACACAATTTGTCCCATCTTTCCTCACTAGGAATAGAAAACTTTACTAGCTTTCTATATGATTCATCAACTTCAGTACACTTCTCAAAAGTTTGTTTAGTTATGAATAAATGTTTTACCTCATGTTGAATTAGTAAATCATAACTCAAACCCTTCATGAAGTCTTTACCAGTTATGGTCCCTTTAATTTTTGCAAATTTGGCCTTATCCACTGCTATGTCATGTAGTCTATGCTGATACTCTTCAACAGGAATTAGCTTATCACCAATGCCTTGCAGACTTGGAAGTCCTTTCTGGTGTAAAATGTTAAATTTTCTATGAAACTTCTTAATTTGCACTTCTAGATTATGACACTTATTTTCTAGTTGAAGCATTAAGTTTCTTTTGGTCAACACTTTTCTCACCTCTAGGATAGTTTCAGTTCTATCCTCATTAGCACATTCTTCGAGCTCTTCTTTTGTTTTTGAGTTTAGGACTCTGATTATCCAGGTAGCATCTCCTGGTTTGTGGTCCAGGTCTCTCTTCACCTCTGCCATTGCTTCCTTTGACTTCTGCAACAATTCTTCTTGTTCAAAAAATATTTCTATAGAATGCCACAACTCAGTCATAGACTCATTGATATCTAACCATATGCTTTCCTTTGCTTGAGCAATGGTTTGAGCCATTACTGATTCACTTTCATATGTAGCTATTTGTTTTGTTAACTTGAAATTTTTCTGTATTTCAACTACATGTGCATTATCAGTTTTTAGTTTTTGTTCTTGTAGTTTTTGCAATTGTAAACTGAGCTTTTGAGTGTCAAGTCTCCCATGGCTTTAGATAAATTTTCTGGCACATCACCCGACTGTGTATCTGCTGGAATAGTTGATGCTGTTGAAGTTCCTGCTGTCGAAGTACATGCAATAAAAGTTGCTGCTATAGGAATAACTGCTGAAACACTGAGTTGTTCTTTTTCTTTTAATAATGTTTCCATTTCAGCTTCCATTTTTTGTATTTGGAGGTTTTGTTCAATTATCATTTTGAACATGTTTTCTTTCTCTACCTCCAATAGTCCTACTTCTTTGGCCTGTGGGTGTTTTGTAGTTGGAAGCTTCAACTGCTTCCTTAGTGACTAGATATCAGTGTTCTTACTTTTTATCATTTCCTTTGCTGCATTGACATCACCAAGATTATATCCTAACTTTACTACAAGATCCTGCAATGATTTTATCCTGGTATCTTTAGCCAGAGAAGACATCTTCTTCATCTTTAACTATGAATCGATATTGTTCAGTGAGGCTTGTAGTTTTGATGCTGCCATGGTTGAACTGGTTAAAGTGGAATAAATCATTTCACCTGCCTCTTTGTGCAAATCAATTTGGTCAATTGTATGGATCTGTTTAGTGTGAAAGGAAAAAGTAGATGTCTTGTAATCATCAACAGTTTTAGGGACTGGAACTTTGGGTTCCAAGAAGGCAGGCTGAAACTGTCCCTTCTCTATCTCCATTGTAGAAAGAAGTCCGTGCAGAGTGGAGGAGGGTTTTTTCCAAAACTCAGAGTATGTAGTGGCCTTGAGTGCTTCATTCTTCCTTTTGATTTCTTTATACTTGGCAAAAATGTTCAGTTGTTCTGGACCCTGACTTATTGATGACATGGGAGAATTTGTAGAGATCTCCTCTACCCTTGGAAATGTTGTTGTTTGCAATCCTGTCAGCACCATTTTTTCCTGCTCCTCTGAACTCTCTATTTGAAAAGGTTCCTCATGAGTGTTAGTTTTCTTTCTCCTCTTGACTACTGTAAAATCTGTTTCTTGAATCTCTGATACTGAAGGGGATAGAGTTTCCCTTGGTCTCTTTATTTCCTTCTCCTATGGAACTAGAGTTTGTGAAGTTGTTGGAACAACAACTTGCTCTTCTGCTTCTTGTAAAGTGTTTTCTTGCCATTCTTCTGGATTGACATATTGTTCAATCTTTGGCTTTGGTGTATGTGCATAGGGAGTTGTCTTTTGCTCAACTCTGAGTTTAGAAATGATCCCCAAGGAATCATAAGACCAGGTGAAGCACAATTTGAAGTTCATTTTCTTTATTAAAGAATTTTCCTCTTTTGCTACTGCTCTAGTGTTGACGATGAATGGTCCTATCTGTGCTTTCATTTTGAATTAAGACTTATTTTTGCTAGAAACAAAGTGTAGATAATCCATATTCATCATCTGCTTTATGTATTCTAGTGCAAAGATTCTAATTGGCACAAATTTTGGCAATCTATAAGGAGGTATCTCACATCCATAAATTCTTATCTCTTTGTAGTTCTGGTATAGATACCACACCAATTTTTGTTTGTTCATTGAGATGAAGAATTCTTCTGATCTCAAGTGAAATCCTTGGAATTACATCACTACTCAAAAGACATAAGGTCATGTGCAGAAACTGATTTACATAGTCTGAGAAAGAGAACTCTTCAATATTCTTCCTTACCAAGGAAGTCCAATGAATTACAGACTGGGGGTTTCCTTGTCCATCTAATCTCCGTAATGGAAATTTAAACCTATCTGCTTGGAAGAACAAAAGCAAATATACAAGGACTAGCTGATGCTTGAAGGCACTTTCACTAGAAAACTTGAGAAATTGATCATGAATACATTCTACCAGAAACTCACTATAATTGAAAATATATGCTGGTTTTTCTCCTGCTGAAAATACTGACAAAAAACATGAAATTATTTCATCGACGCATTGGTCACTTGGATAACCTAATAGACATGAAACCATAGAGATAACCTGTCTAGACATCTCTAGAAAAATGGAAGAGGAGTAAGGTGGATTTGTTCTTGCTAGCTCAAAATTTTGAAGCATAAATGTTTCAAATATTTTATTCCTTTGGGAGAAGGTGAGCTTCTAATAGATTTCCATAAGGATCTACAGAAAATTGGTGCAAGAGGACTGTAGGATTGACCTGAAGGATTTGGTAGATTGACTCAGGGGTGACAGTGAATAGAACTTCATTATTTTGGGCAATTACAGCCCTTTGACTTGGGAGGTACCTGAAATTACACCAGGTGACAAACCCTGGGAAGAAATGGGTTTGAGGGAAGATAAATTGGGGTAGGAACGAGACCCACATATTCAATTCATCACTAGTATCAAGGAATTTTTGCTTCACCCAGTTGTGGGGTTCATAGAGATTGAACTCACTGTGTTTCACAAATTTTGTACTGCTTGTTTACCAAAGGAAGATTGTCTAAGTTTATGACAGGGGGAAATACTGGACTCTCAATTACTATTTTGGACTTTCCCTTTGACATGTTGAATTGAGGACGGGTGTATTGAATTACCAATAAATTCGTCGTTTGCTGATATGGTGACTGACTGGTGCTCGATGGAAATTGAATTAGTTGCGTTGCTGCAAGAGGACAAGAGGAAAAGAATTTGAATGGTGGTGGGATGATTTATAACTTATTCAGGCAATATTATTGTTTTGGCGCATCTAATTAATGCAATTATATGTTGGCGGGAAGATACAACAGTTAATTGGTCGTTGGATGAAGGGATAAAGGTATCATAGGTGGGCGAATGAGTGAGGGACATGTGGCGAGGTGCGTGGAAGTGACAGTGGTAGCAAGGAGGTAGAAGGGTGGTTTTCATGGGGGGGTCTGAAAAGCCCTGATGCAGACACGTACGACTTGGTGGTATTTATTTAGACTACTTTTCGGACCCCCCCCCCTGGTTAAACATCGAAAGTGCGGGGGGGGGGGGGGGTCTGAAATGCATCCCCTGTTGTTGATCGAGGCGGGGGTGATCTTGATCATTAACAAATGCGCGATGATTATAATAAACGACAAAAATGTCAAATCCATCATATCAACAACGATTTATTTACAATAAACTTAATTAATTAATCCTTCATTAATCTAAACAAAAGGATTAACTTAATTAATCAAACTTATGACGACATTTAAACGATCGCATCAATTACTGTGGGATTTTTGGTATTTTTCGATTTTTTTTCACATACATATTTTTTTTTAAATCCTAATTATTCTTTTTTTCTTATTTCTTTTTCTTTTCAATTTCTTTTCTTTTCAATATTTTTGATATTTTTCTATTTTTTCAACATTAAAATAAAATGGAAAATATGACATGAAAAAAATAAGTTACAACATTGGTTCCATCTTTGGACTGCTTCCCCCTGCAGGATGCACAAAACTTGCAGATCCATGTGCCTTCTCCTTGGGCTATGGAGTCTTTACTGTGAAAATCACACTATGATAGTGAAATTTAAAGAAAACTGGAAATTTATAATGAACCATGGCTGCAAGCATCGTTAATACTGAATGTAATGTTTGAGGTATTGCCCATTGACTAGCAATGAAGAGTATTGTCCTTTGAGATTCTACAAAATAAAAGTGTTGTTACCTCTTACTTCTGCAACGATGAATGGTCCCAACCACAAATTGTCAAATTTACCATGCTTGCCTCTGCCTTCTCTTCTGGTATCCCATTTTAAAACCAAATCACCTTGTCTGAAATCCCTTTCTCTAGCCTTTCTGTCAAATAAAAATTTCATTTTATTTTGATATTGATGAAGTTTGAATTGAAATTCATCTCTTTCTTGGTTTAATTCAATTATCTGATTAATTCTCCTTGTGAAATCATCAGCTTCCTCATATGAGTCCTATAAAAATTTCATAACAGGAAATTGTAAATTTTCGTAAATGTTCTATGCTTGATGCAACTTTCCTTTAAACCCGATACCAAATAGAAATCACATAAACATGAAAGTAAAATGCTGATAGAACATACCAATAGATCGACGGAAGACAAGCCAAAAATACGCTTAACTTGATCAGCAAAATATATGTGTTGTGGTACGTTACGACGGTCAACATGATGCTTCAACCAACAAAGTCTCCTCATGGTTAGCCAACCAGAAATGTCACACAACCCTCAAGACAACTCTACAACTGTCAACCCAAAGTCAACGTTGTCTAGTCAATGGTCAACACAAAACAACAACAAAAAGTCAACACAGCAAGGTCAAAGGTCAACGTCGAGCCTCGGTTTTTGTGCCAAAAAATGTGGACTGCAGAAATCGAAATTATGGGAAAGTTTGAGGGCAAATGTACCAAGCGTTGACCAAAGTCAATGCTGGTCAAAGCTGCGTTGAAAACCCTAGAACAGATCCGAAACCCTAGCTGTTGTTTTCCCACATGTGAGAGAAGGGAAGCCTCCAAATGATGATCGAACCAATCAGAAACAAGAGAGAAGTGTGTGACGAGTGATGGTGAAAATGACCTCCAAGTTTGTCCATTATATAACCATTTGTGAGGGTGTGTGACACATCTGTTGGGGCTCCAAGCCTACATTACAATTCTGGCCGACCTTGCACGTAAGTGGAATTAATTCAAAATAAATGTTCTTCTCATCCGATCAAGATGATCTTTAGATCGATCTTGCACCTCTATGAAAGAGGAACCCAATAAAAATATTGGCATCGTCATCTGAGCAGTACAACATGGAGTTTGGACCTATTTGCCCAAAATTAACAGAAATGCTAGTCGTCTGGGAAAAATTGCTTAAATTCCATAGACAAGTTGAAAAGGAGACTTGCCAGTAGATCTCTTAGGTGATACTCTTTCTGCCCAAACTACATATTTTAGGTGACTATCCCAACTTCTCATATGATCTGCCAGAACTTTCTTAATGAATTTAACTAGACTTTTGTTTGATGATTCTGCTAACCCATTACCTTGAGGGTAATACAGTGTAGAATGATGTAATGAGATTTGGTACTTCTCACAAAACTCTATCATTTTAATGTTGTTGAAAGCTTGTGCACTATCTGTAACTATCTGTTGCGGACAACCAAATCTAGACAATATGCTTTCTTCAATAAAATTGATGACAACTGTTTCTGTTGCATTCTTGACAGAAATAGCTTCCACCCACTTGGTGAAGTAGTTTGTAGCAGTTAAAATCCATCTGTGCTGGTTGTTTGATAGTGGAATTATTTCGCCTATGAAATCTAATCCCCTTTGTGCAAAATGTGCTTCAATCAAAACTGGAACAAGGGGTAATGTTGGTAATCTATCTTTGGCAACAAATATCTGAAATGGAATACAATTTATTACTTTAGCTCTAACTTGTGAAAATAATTTAGGCCAATAAAAACCTGCTCTCAGAATTTTGTATGCAGTTTCCTTCCAAGCATACTGTCCTCCACAAATGTCTGTATGAAACTGTTTAATGACTCCTCCTGTCTCATTTTTAATTAAATTTTAAACATAGTAAAAGGATATTTAGAGGATCCTTCCAATACAAATTGGCATTTATGATACAGTATTTCATAGATTCAAGTCTTAGAGATCTAGTTTGGTTCCTTGAAAATTCAAAAGGATACTTTAGATCTCGAAGAAAATTTACTATATCTCTGTACCAATCTGAAAGTACAATTTTTTCATCAATGTGTAGAGGAAGAGGAACAAGATCTGAACTGGAAGAAGGTTCTTGTGGATTCTTCTCACTAGAATTTGCAAAATTGTATTGATTACAAGAATCTTACAATTTGATTCAGCGAAAGGTTTAGCTAAACATTGTCCCTTTACCAATTTGGTGGGTCTGATATCTAGATCAAATTCAAGTATTTTGGCTATACACCTTCCCCTCTTTCCTTCTATATTTGGTTGTGTTAGGATTGTCTTTACTGCATTGTTTGGAACATAGGAAATAATGGGAAAATGTAGGACATAATTTCTAAATGCTTTCAAATCTTGTACAAGAGCATAGGCTTGTTTTTCTATGATGTCATATCTTAGTTCCGCATCTCTCATCACCTTACTGAAAAAGGCTATTGGTTTCTCATATCCATTATCATTTCTTTGAAGGAGGACAACAACTAAAGTTGTATCAGAGGAAAAAAAAATATACTAAAAGGTATGGAGTAATCAGGACTAGCTAGTATCGGGGCTTCAAAAATGGCTTTCTTGATTTGTGAGAAAGAATACCTGGTTTGTACTGTCCACCTGACTTCATGATCCTTTTTAGGAATGTCAATAATATCCTTAACTATCTCAGCATAATTAGGTATAAATCTTCCTAAGAAATTTATTTTCCCTAGAAATGCTTGAATTTCCTTTTTATTTCTAGGTAAGCTAATTACCTCAATTGCTGAGACTCTTTTTGGATTGATTACCACTCCTTTCGAAATTAAATGTCCTAGTAGTTTTCCTTCTTTCATTGCAAAAAAAGACTTCTTGGGATTAAGTGAAATCCCATATTTCCTGCATCTTTCAAAAACCTTTTTCAAATGCTTTAAATGTTTTTCATCAAAGTTAGAAAATACAGTTAAATCATCAAACTAAATTACAATGAATTTATTAATCTTACCAACAAAAGCGAGGTCCATTTCTCTTTGAAAGGTTGCTCCAACATTAATAAGACCAAATGGCATTCTAGCATACATATGTTAAAATTTGATGACTAAAAAGTTTCTTGCAATCCCAACCTGATTTTAACTTCACCTTATCACTCCCATTCAGTTAAATATTCTTTCCCATAAACATAAATTCAACATAAAGAATTCTGGAAATGAAATTTTCAGATTAAAACGCATGGGACTGTCAACACATGCTGAAAATAAATATGGACATAAACAAATAAGCAACACATAAAAATACACACAGATTTTGGTCAACTTAAACTCAGGCAAAACCCCTTCAATCTTCTCTGGGGAAAACCTGTTAGAGAGCTCTTCAAATTTATTTATCTTTCAAGTTCAAGAAAAATACATTTGTAGACAAAACAAAACAACAAAATACAACTCATCTCTTCAGCCCGAAACTCCTTCAAAAGTGTGCTCACTT